>OMMV01162681.1:0-10305 GCA_900302635.1 Chatrabus melanurus
TAATAAAACGCTCTCTCACCGTTCGCATGATCCGTTGGTGCCGTTAAAAACTCCTGTTTCACACCAGACATCTGCTTGTTGAAGACAAAATGTCATTTTAAAAACAGTATCAAAACTTTGATGATCTGCTGTCCTGATGGTTTTGTCTTAAGTTTAATTAGTCGGTCGCTTGCAGCGCCTGAATCATGGTAACTAACGTGCGCCCCGCAGGCCATATTTGGCCCGGCCGCCACTTGTTTCCAAATGCTAAACTTTTTTGTTACTCACATTTCTTAGTCACATTTTTATTAATATAATGTAAAATTTATTGTTAATTTAAGTCAATTAATAAACTAGATTGAAATTTATAATAGTGAAAATAGAAATAAAATTGACTATTAACAAAACACACACATTGAGTATGATCTGTAAAGTTTTATTTTGGACTACCACTTTAGAGACCTGTGCCTACAATGCAATTATGTAATTAACCCCACGGGTGGCCAGACTGGCCTCTCCCTCAAGAGAGGCCACTCCTCTAATTAGGCCACTTTGTCTGGACAATAGGGCTGGCCTGATTAGAGGGGGACCACTGTATATGTCACTTCGGAATATAAGTCATAGGACCTCCCATACTAGTAGGAGTTTCTACTAGTAAAAAAACAAAAAACAAACAAAATATGTCGAGTCCAGAAAATACAGTAGTTAAAAAGAAGCCATGAAATTTCAACTACAGTTTACCAGACTGCCTAGGAGAGACTAGAGCCTAAATTTAAACTGTTTATGGTTTTAAAACAACTTCTTTGTGCCACTCAAGCTGTAACTGTTGAAGCAAAAGACAAAAGTTGCCCAATGCACAGCTTCTCCATTCTCCAATCACATCCATAGACGCCTGTTAATTATTTCAGAGTTGTCACTGTGCTCTTGGAAGCTTCCCTAGTCTGCTCACTGTCACTCTGTTTTTGAGGTGAGCTTCTCTTCTAAACAAAATTACCATACGGTGCTATATTTATTACTGATTGATTTAACAGAACTGTGACAAAAGGGTATCTGCATGAGTGAAAGGGAGAGTTTACAAGATGGTAGTGAGACCAGCTATGTTGTACGGCTTAGAGGTGGTGGCTCTAACAAAAAGACAGGAGGCGGAGCTGAAGATGCTGTGATAAATAAACAACAAACATCCATCCATCCATTTTCTAAACCCGCTTATTCCAGTTCAGGGTCACAGCGTGCTGCAGCCTATCCCAGTGGTCATTGGGTGAAAGGTGGGATTCACCCTGGACAGGCAACCAGTCCATCACAGGGCCAGAGAAAGACAAACACATTCACACTCCCACTCACACCTACAGTCAATGTGGAATCACCAGTTCACCTAACCTGTAAGTCTTTGTAAGTGGGAGGAAGCCAAAAAAATGTATGCCCCTTATTTTTGCATTTCTATTGCTCCCATCATCAAGTGCTTTTAAAATTGTGTGTGTGAGAGTGTTTTGAGTTATCTGTGCAAGTTTCATAAGTGCAGCTGCAGTGCAGTCAGATGTACCAGGGGATGGTTTTTCTCACAGGAAAGTCTCCACATGCATCTCCAGAAATAAGTCTCCACAATCCCTTGTTCTTATATTTGTACTGAGCCCAGCACCTTATTAATATAATTTGGAGACATAATGTCATCTGAGCAGTGTGGTGTCACAATGTTTTGCCATTCGTTATAAAGACACCCAGGCGTTTTAAAAAGACTGAGCGTTTGTTTTTTTTTATCACTGCGCATCTGATAGACACTTATGGTGTAAGAACAGTTTATTGCCCATTTCGCTAAGTTCATGTCATTCGTTTGATCTGTAAAATCGATATTTTTCAAAACCACGACCATTTGTATTTGTTTGTATTTTTAAAATATATTGTGGTATGATATATTACAAACATTTTATGATGGTACGTAAATAGAAAGGGTCATTTTCACACGTTAAAAGTTTCCTTTTATTCCTGCTGGTGCGCGTTCCAGAGACAGGCGCGCTTTTCTCGGCACAACACCGGAGCACCCGGAGGGAATCCACGCAAACACGGGAGAACACGCAAACTCCACACAGAAAGGACCAGAATAACGTTCATTTTAACTCTGAAGAGTTTGCTGTGCACTCACTAACTGTCAAGGATTTAGGAAACGATTTAAAATGACTCTTTGATTAATGCTACTTTGGTTTGCGCTCACATTGAGGCTCTTTGTGCAGAAATGGCGCTAATTCTGACTTTTTGACGCACGTTGTTTGATGAACCTGGTGTCACTTTGATGTCACTGGCTGCTGTGTTACCTGCGTCGGTGCGCGGACTGGGGACCGTGCCGCGCGCACGGGGCCGTTGTCTTTCTGTTCCACGGGGGAGTCCGTGCGTGTTCCGGAGCGCACGCACAGCTTTTTGGGGCAGGGAGCGCACGGGTCCTCCTCGGCGCCGTCCGGTGCGCGCTGCAGGTCGACGGTGACCCGGCGGAGGACCGCGAGCTGGAGGTGGGATTGCGCGTGACCGTTGGACAGTTCCGAGGCAACACAAAGCGTGCTCGGCACGCAGTCAGCGGCGTCCACGATGCTGTTCAGCGTTGCTATGGAGACGGCGCCGATGCAGTGGTTTGTGTAGGTTTTGGAAAGTTTGGCGGCGCGTGACAGCATCTGCATCCTCGTGCCCAGCAGGTTCTTACCGATGGCTTTGTTCTCGTACCACGTCACGTCGCTCGCGCAGCAGTGGTCCCGGGGCCGCTGGAAGAAGGCCCTGCACAGCGGGTTCCGTTTGGACACGTACTGGACGAAGCTGGCGTAGGGACACAGCTTTGTGCGCGTTTCGTACATGCGCGGCAACGCGTCCTCGTCTGCGTCCGGACGCCGTTTGCTCCAGGCGGCGGAGCGGGACTTGTGGTACGGTCCCAGAGCTTTGAAATAGACGAACTTTCTGCCGTCCTCATCCACGGCCAGGCCGAAGGAGTCCTCCTCCAGCTCCCGCTGGTTCTCGCGGCCCCTGGTGCAAAAATACATGCAGGTTTCGAACCACACTTTGTTGAGCAGTCCGAACGGCGTGTCGAGGTCGAACACGGAGGATTCGTACAGTTTCCGCAGGTCCGAGCGGGTAATGGCTTGCTTCTGCACCACCGGACCCGCACCTTGCTCCTCCAACCTCCGGATGACGGCCGCCAGGGTTAAGTTGGCGCTGCGCAGCTCGGGGTCCTTGGTGAGGTCCAAAGTCCGGCTGTAAGGCGGCTCGTTGAGGTACCTGTTCAGCGAGCTCCGGATGCTGATGAGGGACGACTTGCTGTACAGCTGGCCACTTTTGGAGCGCGCCTCCGCGTAAAATGAGCGCAGCAGCGCGCACAGCGCCTCCTTGTCCAGAGTTTCAAAGTGTGGACTTTTGGCTTTGTCACTGAGGAACTCCCTGAAGATCCTCACCGCGTACCGGGTGGCCAGGCGCGTGTTCTCGCTCAGCCTGTTCCGGTCTGATCGCTGAATGTCCGTTCTGGCGGTGCAGTCGCCGCTGAAGGAGTCCGCCGCTCCCTCCTCCTCTCTTCGGTCCGTATTGCGCATAACGACCGCGGCGGAGTACAGCGCCGTGCTCCCTGACTCCCACTCCAGCTCCACATCTTCTTTCTCGTACTCCTCGTCCTCCTCCTCCTCGGTGATCTGGACCATCTGGATCTCCTCCTCGTCTTGCTCCTCCTCCACCTCCTCCTCGTCCCTACTCCTCTCCCGCTCGCTGTCTCCGCTGCCAGGCATTCTCGCCATATTGCGGTCTCTGAAGCGGTCCGCCGGCAGCGCGCATGCGCTATATTGGACCGCAGCGCATGAAAGCTTTTTGTGTTAAGTGACCTTCAGCCGTGCACGCGCTTTTTTTAAGGTACCCGTCGAGCACAGTAAATTTGGAAGCACGCCCCCTGTCAGGGCTGCGGTACAGCATGGACCAGCAGTCACGTGGTTCACAACAGTGTGACATCATCGAACCAACACACATCTCATACTCCTTATGATGTCATACACGTGTCTTTCAGCCTAGAAAGACAGGTCCATTTTACAGAAAGCATGGTGAAGGTGAAGGAAGCGTGCACGTGCTCCGTAGACACTTATCCACAGCTCCAGCAGAGGTTCTGCTTTCACTGGTGGTTTTTTTTTTCATTTCTGGTGTGACTTTAATGAACCCGATGAAGTAGTGGCATGAGCTGGAGTGTGGGTGTGTACCAGGAGCCACAACACCTCACATAAGTTTCTAAGAGGGCGGAAGGCAAGCAATACACTCCAATGAGTGCCCTTCTAGTTTGTATGCACAAACTGTGCACAGTACTTTATTGTGGCACTGGCACATAACTTACACACTCGCCCAATGACCGCTGGGATAGGCTCCAGCACCCCCGTGACCCTTACTTGGAGTAAGCGGGTATAGAAGATGGATGGATAACTTACACAACATCAATTATATTATCCATTTATTTATTTAGCTTCACTAAAAAAAATGTCTCTTCCAAAAGTAGTGGAATGACAAGGCCAGTTTCTTTTTTTAATCCACTGAGATCAAAAGATGAATATAAGAACAGTTTAGACTTTTCATTTTTATTTCTTAGTCATTCTTGCTCAGAGACAAAATGTTCCACCGGATGAGCTGCCTCAGGTTTGGGACTGGGCACTGCTGTGCCATGCAGTGGACCCTCCCTGCTGTGCAGAGTGGAGGCTGAGTCTCTGGCTTTTTCCCAGTGATTACTGGCATTTGTCAGGCATGTGTTCTTGTTCCTATTCTGTTCAGTGCTTGCGTGGACTGAGTGTTGGGTAGGGTTGTGGAAAGCTTTACTGACCTTGACTTCGCAGACGATGCTGTAATCTTTGCAGAATCAATGGATACCCTAATTGCAGTACTTGAGAAGCTGAGTGAGGGACTGTCTGAGTTTGCTCAGATCCAGATTTTCAATGACTTATTTGGCTCAGCCATCAGAAATGTATCTGTACGCGGTGAAAGTGTTGACCATTCACTTATCTCAGCAGTGACATTCATGTCTCTGGTTCCTCTGCCTTTGAGATTGAGAGACGCTTGAGAAGAGCTTATGGAGTCATGGGGTCGCTGGACAAAGGTGTCTGGTGATGCCAATACCGTTGCAGGAGAATTACATCTTTAGGGTCCTCGTGCTTCCTGTCTTACTGTATGGTAATTTGACTTGGATGCTAACCAGTGACCTAAGTCAATGACTGGATGTCTTTAATGCTTGGTCTCAGATGATCCTTGGCTACCACTGGAATGATTCTGTGTCAAACAAACAGTTACTTAGGAAGACTCAGATGAGGACTTGCATTTGCACTTGCATTGTGAGGGAACGTCAGCTATGACATTTTGGCCATGTATCATGTTTCTCTGGACATGATCCAGCATGCAAATACCTCACTGTTGAGGACCTTGACACTCCACAGAAAACTATAATTTTAGGACTTCCTTGGTTAAAACAGCATGATCCGGTGATTGAATGCTCTTCATGAAAATAGCCTCTTCGTCAATGAAATGCCACTCGTCATGTTTAATCTCCTCCAATGTTTTGAGTTCCAACAGCCAGCAGCTGATAATGTCACCACCAGACATAACAGGAGCTCCACCGGATTACCATGGTTTACAAGAAGTGTTCAGTAAGAGTTGTGCAATGGCTCTCTCTCTCCTCATTGGCCATACGACTGCAATATTGAGCTTCTTCCCAGTGCTTCACCACCCAGGGGCTGGTTGTATTCCTTGAACAACTAGCCATGATGAAATGCATTGAGAAGGGATTAGCCGCTCGCATCATTCGACTGTCATCATCTCTGGCAGGCTTCTTCTTTGTGGAGAAGAAGGACAAGACTCTTTGCCCCTGCATTGATTATAATGGTTTGAATGATGTAACAGTTAAAAACAGGTACCCGCTTCCATTGTTATCCTTTGCCTTTGAAGTATGACAGGATTCAGACATCTTCAACAAATTGGATCTATGTAATGCCTATCATCTGGTCTGAATTAAGGAAGATGAGGAGTGGAAGACAGCCTTAAACACTCCACATGGACTGTATGCTCCAGCCATTTCTCAATGTCTTGTCAATGACATTTTAAGAGATATGCTTAATGTCTTTGTGTTCGTCTACTTGGACCATATACTTATTTTTTCTAAGAGTCTTCATGAAAATGTTGTCCATGTTTGCAAGTTCCTTGAAAGGCTACTGCGGAATTAACTTTTTGTCAAAGCTGAGACATGGGAGTTTCATCATTCTATTGTGTCTTTTCTGGGTTTCATTATTTCTCCAGGTAACATTGGGATAGATCCCGCGATGGTCAGCGTGGTTGTGGATTGGAAATCCGTAAGCAACTACAGCGTTTTCTTGGGTTTTCAAACTTTTTCCACCATTTCATTCTGATTTGAGGAGGCCAGTCAACCTTTTCTTGTCTGGACTGATCACAAAAACCTAGAGTATTTATGAACAGCACACAGACTCAACTCCCAAAAGGCTACATGGGCCCTCTTCTTTACAAGGTTTGATTTTTCACTCTCTTATCATCCTGGATTCCAAAACATCAAATCTGATGCATTGTGCCTTCAATTTTTGATTGAAGAAAACCCCATGGATGACTCCACTACTCTGCCCCATACCTGTGTGCTGCGTTCACTTTCCTGGGAGATAGAGCAGCTTGTGTGTCGGTCAGTGGAGGGGGCCCAAATGCCCGTAGGATGTCTGCCTCACAGGCTGTTCGTTCCGGACACTCTCCACTCACAGGTTCTCCAATGGGGGCACTCATCAAAATTGGTTTGTCGGGGCGCTTGTGGCACCGCAGAATGCGGTTTGCAGCGTTCCCAGGTTCGAATCCTGACCTGGGCGACATTTGCTGCATGTCTCTCCCCTTCTTAGATTCCCTGTTTCCTGTCTCTCTCTCACTGTCTCTGCAATAAAGGCCGAAAAATGCCCAAAAAATATATATATTAAAAAAAAATTGGTTTGTCACCCTGGAACAAAACGCACTGTCAGTTTAATTTCCCAGCAGTTTTGTTGGCCCACCTTAGCTAAAGATGTTTGGGAGTTTGTGGCTGCATGTACTATCTGAGCACTATCTGCTAAAACTCCCCC
Organism: Chatrabus melanurus; assembly: GCA_900302635.1. Taxonomy (NCBI): domain Eukaryota; kingdom Metazoa; phylum Chordata; class Actinopteri; order Batrachoidiformes; family Batrachoididae; genus Chatrabus; species Chatrabus melanurus. Next base: position 7,074 of record OMMV01162681.1, read on the forward strand.
TGCAGGCCTCCTCCAGCCTCTCAATTCCTTGTTGTCCCTGCTCCCACATTTCTGTTGATTTCATCACTGAGTTGCCTCCTTCCAGAACCAACACAGTGATTCTGACTGTTATTAATTGCTTTTCCAAAATTGCACACTTTATTCCTCCCCCTAAGTTACCCTCAGCTAAGCAGACTGTAGAGACTGTTGTGCAGCATGTTTTCTGCCTACATGGACTCTCTCTTGATGTTGTTTCTGATCATGGGCCTCAATTCATTTCAAATTCTGGAGGGAGTAATGTAGGCGGATTGATACTTTTGTGAGTCTTTCCTCTGGCTCCCACCCCAAGTCCAACGTCCAGATAGAGTGGTATAACCACGCGTTAGCGATGGTGCTGCAATATTTGGTTTCCAAACAGTGATCCTTGAGGGTATAAAATCTGGTTTGGGTTGAATATGCCCACAATTCGCTGCCCGTCTCTTTCACCAGGTTATTGCTGTTCTGCTGTGCCTACGGATAGCAAACCCTTCTCTTTCCAGAGCTAGAGGATGAAGTGGTGGTGCCCTCAGATACTTGTATGTTCATCACTGTCACCTGACATGGTGTAGGGCATGGACGGCTCTGTTGCGGTCCTTGTGGGGCTATCAGCATGCAGCCAGCAGATGCCGTTCTGTTGCTCCTTGCTAGGAGGCTGGTCAGCAAGTATGGCTCTCGAAACGGTACCTGCCTCTCAGGGTTCTTTGTCGCAAGTTAGCTCCTTGGTTTATTGGTCCCTTCCCGATTTCCAAGGTCCTTATTCCCTCTGCTGTACACCTGGCAGTGCCCTGGTCCCCTCGTGTGCACCACACTTTTCACATGTCCTGGGTGAAAGCCAGTTAAGTTTAGTCCTTTGTGTCCTCCAGTTAGTCTGGTGCACCGGATTTCACCATTAAACATCTCCTTCCTGTGCACCGTCAGGGTAAGGGCAGCAAATTTTACTGGATTTGGAGGGTTATGGCCCAGAGGAGCATTCATGGGAGCCAGCCAGTAATATCCTCGTCCCGTCCCTGATTCGTGACTTCTATCATAAACCTCCGTGTTGCTGTTACCTCCTACACTCTTATTCTGGTAAATTACTCCTTGTGAATTCCATGGGCTGTACTTCCTGTCTCATGGGCACTCTGGTTTCCACTTTCACCTGCTCGCTCATTTCCTCGTTAATGATTTTCATACACTATATAACTTTCCACAGCCCAACATTCCAGTGCCAGATTGTCTTGCTCCTGTGCTTGCTCTCTCACATTTATTCTTCATGTTTTACCATCTGTTGCTGACCAACACTGTCTTCCCCTGTTCCTTGAGCCTAGCCTGCCCTCTATTGAATTGTTTGTCTGGTATGTTGATCTGACCCTCGGTCTGTTTTCCTGGTTAACCTAATTGCTAATTGAACTGCTTATCTCAAACGGCTGCAAATAAATCCAGTTTACGTTCTCAATCAGTGTGGGTCTCTGCTCAGGGGTCTGTGACTAAGCATCCATGTTACACCCAGTAGCTGGAGAAGGTCAAGGGGACTCCTACGTTTCTCCTAGCTGCAGCTGATAGATGGTTACTTTTGAGAGGTGGGGATGGACTGGTTGTCTGTATGGGTGGTTGCCACCCAGGATCCAAGGTGGTTCCATCGTGTCAAAGTGAGTAGGAGCAGGAGTCCACCACATTGCCCTGAGGTGAAGCAGCTGCCATTGTGGAGTTAAAATGGATCTGATTTCTCACCTTATTGATTAACGTGAATTGTGGTCTGCAAGAAAAGCTGCAAAATATTTCCTTATCATCTGCTGCCTCTGTAAAAATCTTGTCATGCATGTAGTATGACTGATTAATAATCCCTTATTGCATAATTTATTCAGATGGGACAGGTTTTATGTGGGAGGTGGGGTAAAGTACTTATTACCAGAGTTCCTCAGTGATTTTTGTTGCGTCTGAATGCACCATTTTACGGACTGTGTGCACTCGTGTCAGTAGATACCGGTGCCTTTTACCTTCTGTAAAACCATCCGTAGAAATTACCTCAGGTTATATTAATCCCGTGTGAACACATGCAGTAATACAGTAATATCCTGGAACAGATAATTTGAAGCTACATGAAAAAAAGTGACTGCAGAGATTAATCCATTCTTTCATAGAGCTGAGAACAAAGAAAAAACCCCCACAGAAGCCAGGTATTTTTTTGTCTTTCTTTTTTGCTGTTGTTGTTGTTTGAGGAGTGATGCCTGTGCATCTGGACTGCTTATTTTTGTAGCCACTCCCATCTCTGTCATTCATATTGAGCTTTCCTATCCCGTGGTATTCAGTTATAATAAACATAACTTCACCTCCCTATTAAAAATAATATAAAATTAATCTCATTTGATTTGGGCTAAACTCAATAATCTTTCAATGATACACTCCATTACGGAGGTGTGTGGGAGAGCGCTCTTTCTCAAAACAAAAGTCATGCTGTTAACGATTTTAAGGCATTTTGTACTTCCATTACAGTAGTCTCTGTGAAATTAAGACTCTGATCACCAGGTGGAATCATATGGCCAGCACACTCAGAAAAATATGGTTCAGGGTTTAAACTTTAAATTAAAAGCCAGACAAAACAAAATGCTCAGTAAAACTAGAGAGTGCAAAGCCCACCGAGCCCAGATGGACAGACACACGGAGGCAAAAACAACCAGAAAGGCACTCAGAGAGTGCAAAGCCCGCCGAGCCCACATAACTTTTCTATGTAATACTATCTCAGGATGTGCAAGCCCACGGTTTTGCCACAATAAATGATTGAGGTTTGCTTGACCTTGACATGGACATTCAGGGTCACTCAAGGTCAAATGTAATAGTGCCTTTTGAAAGCCCATATATGACTTCCTATTAATGTTCAATAGTAACCATGGGTCTATCTGCTCTATTTCTGGAGTTACAGGCCTTTGAAATTGCCTTTCCTATCTATTTGCATTGGGCAAAAATTGCAAAGTTTTGCCATTTTGTAATTTGACCCTGGCTGCTCAAAAGTTAATGGGTTCATCCTTGGGTGAAAGGCAACTTGTGTGCCAAATGTGGTTGAAATTTTGTTAATGGACAGACAGACAGACAGACGGACGCACGGAGGCGGAAACATTAAAGGTCCCCTGACATGAAAATATCATTTCATACCATCCTCTGTATGTTTTCACGTTTAAAATGACTCTATCAATGATTTTCCACCAAAATTATTTGTTGAAGAGAAAATGGGGAACAT
>OMMV01162702.1:0-12010 GCA_900302635.1 Chatrabus melanurus
AGTGATGGGACTCATCACTGGCGGGGACAAAGCGGCCTACAGGAGGGAGGGGGCCTGTTTGGTGTCATGGGGTGATGACAACAACCTCACCCTCAACACGGACAAGACAAAGGAGATGATAGTGGACATGAGGAAGGAGAAGGGACCTCATCCGCCACTGTACATCCGGGAGCTTGAAGTGGAGAGGGTGAGCAGCTTAAAATACCTGGGCGTCCAGTGAGGACCTCACTTGGACACTCAACACCGCACAGCTGGTCAAGAGGCCCTAACAACAGTTGTACTTTCTGAGGAGGCTGAGGAAGTTTGGCATGTCGCTCAAGATCCTCAGCAACTTCTACAGATGCACTGTTGAGAGCATCTTGACCAGCTGCATTATCGTGTGGTACGGCAGCACTACCGCTATGGACCGCAAACGCCTGCAGAGAGTGGTGAAGACTGCTGGGAAGATCGCCAGGACTCCACTGCCCTCTCTGCAGAGCATCTACCACCGCAGAGTCCGCGGGAGAGCTGCCTCCATCCTCAAGGACCCCACCCACCCTCAGCACAGACTGTTCACACTTTTACCTTCAGGCCGGAGGTACAGAAGTGTGAAATGCAGGACTTCTAGACTGAAAAACTCTTTCTTTCCCTGTGCCATCACACTCCTAAACAGCTGAATAGGAGTTAACAACCACAACACAACCATATACTACCTCATGAAACAGCACCCTCAGTTTGCACGTGTAATTGCACATGCGTGATTTTGCACATTCCGTTACCACTCCATTGTTTTTAACTCTTATGTTATTGCTGCTGCTTTTTAAATGCCCTTTTTTTTTCTTAACTTATCTGTTTATACTTAGATTTTTTTTTAGACTAATGGCATTGTCTGTGGACAGTAAAGTAAGAAATTCACTGTACGGGGAAACATGTTTCCAACTGTGCATATGACAATAATGGGCATATGACAATTGAATAGATTGGCGTGCTACACCAGGGTCGTGTTCAATACGTTTTGATACAGTTTCCTGGTTGAACGACATGTTTACTCGAAACGTGCAATGGGCTCTCTCATTTGGTTGGTGTGTCAGAGGTGTTACCCAATCAGCACGATGCGTGGGGGCAATGCCAATAACTTTGCAGGAGACTGAAGGTCCAAGGCTTTAGGGTCCTGGTGCTTCCCGTCTTACGGTATGGTTGTGAGACTTGGACGCTAACCAGTAACTTAAGGTGACGGCTGGATATCTTTGGGACTAGGTCTCTTCAGAGGATCCTTGGGTACTGCTGGAATTGCTTTGTGTCAAACAAACGATTACTTAGGCAGACTGAGATGAGGAGTATCACTTGCATTGTGAGGGAGCGTCAGCTATGACATTTTGGCCATGTGTCGCGTCTCCCTGGATACGATCCAGCATACAGGTGCCTCAGTGTTAATGACCACAGCAACTGGGAAAGGCCAAGACGACGTCCATATTTCATCTGGCTGCAGCAGATAGATGGTTAGTTTTGGGAGGTGGGATTGACCGGTTGTCTGCCTGGGTGGTTACCATCCAGGACCCAAGGCGGTTCTGTAATGTGGTGGATACGGTGACATGCGGCACCAGTGCATGCTCCCAGACCTGATCAATGTTATCATGGCTAGATTGTCTTCATGCCAAGACATTATCTATATTGAGCAGCTGACAAATGATGACTGTTACCGTGATTTATGGCGTCTGCATGAGTCGTTCAAGAAGCAGCACGGAGGTAAAATCCGTCATGGCGTCCTCCTCCACCACAACAAACTGCCACAACCCAGGTTATATAAATATTTCAAAACTCAAGTCATTTATTGACTATATTATTCATCAATGTCTGCATCAATGTTCACGTGTGCAGACACACGTAAATGTTGCTGTAGTTCTGCAGCGTGAAGCAGAACGCTGGGAGCCGCCGATCACAGGGGTTAGGAATGTGTCCTCTCTAATCCCTCTGAAGGACAGAAGATGTTTTAGCAGATCTCCCCTCGTCCACATGAGCGACCCCGGCGTCCAGTGTTCCCACAATATCCGGAACTGGATAAACAGAGGCCCATGGCTGTTTGGTTTGCGCCAGACTTTCACACTGACGAGAGGAACTCAACTAAATAATCGACAACAATGGCGGCAGAGACGGCTGCAGCCCTTCCTCTGCCGATGGTATGCTAAGACATCACAAAATATCAAGAGCACAATGTCAAACCATGCAGAAGAGGATTGCATGTTAAAGCAGCGTGACACCAAACTGAAGAACACTAAAGAGGTGATATTTACTGACATGACAGGACAGATTAACTGAAAGACTGGAGTCAGAATCTTTATTCTGTATGAATACTCCAAATTCCACTCAAAAACTCAGTATTATCTTAATCATAATTTTGAAATAAGGCATTTAAGATCTACTCACACTCCAACACATCACAACTTTCTTCCTTAAATCCACAATAGTACTTTGACATCTCACCTATTTTAACAATAATATTTGAAAGATTCACCATAATAGAACCCAAACTGCACCTATAAATGGAAAGAAAACATATTAAACAACACTACCTGAATTTATCCACTACTGTTATGAATTTAAAACGCTTCCATGTCATGTCAGAATATTTTTTCTTAATATAACCCATGGTGCACAAACATGGGAACCCGAGAATTTAATTGATTTCAATTTATATTTATTTTTATTTAATTGTATTATTTTCAATTTATTTATTTGTGATAATAATATGATCAAAATAAATACTATGGTGTGCAAACATTGTAGGCACACTAGAATTTAATTTATTGTGGTTCATATTGATATTAATTAAATTTTATTAATTCAATTCCATTAATTTGCAATAACAATATGGTCAAAATAAATACTCTGGTGTGCAAATATTTTATGGACCCTAGAATGTAATTTATTTCAGATTATATTTATTTTTTATTTTAGCCAAAACTGAAATGTTCAATAATACCTGTTCCAGAAAAAAAATTAAATGTGACATTTAAACTAAACACTAAATTGTAATCAAGTTAAAAACCTTTTTTAAAGGCGGCGAGGGTGATTATATTTATTTGTGGATGTATTTATTGTTCAGTAGACAACAGACAGTTGCTGATGATCACTCAGTAATAAACATTATAAATTTTTATTTTAAAATTATAATATATAGTTGGACATGCACAGAGCAATATAATCAAGGTTTTCTATAACTTTTACTTAAACTGCATTAATTTTGCACCAAATTTGTTACATGCTACATTTCACCTGTTGCTTAAAGGTCCACCACAGATATACCTTTTTTTAAATTTGTTTGTTTGTTTGTTTCCCCCCAGTCACATTATGCGAGTAGAAATGTGAAAGTCAAGCAGCTGTGAGTCCATGACTGGAGAAGCTGATGATGGGAACAGTGTAGTGAAAAGTCCGGTGCAGTGCAGCGTGCACTAAGCCAGGCGGACAGCTGATTCAGCACCTCCCCTGTTGTCTTTGTGCTCACTCAACAATGTCTTTATCTCTGGTGACAGAACACAGCCTCGGGGCCTGAACACCCCTCACAATCGTACCCGCCCGGGCCACATCATTCTTACAGACACCCCTGGTTCTGATCGGTCCTCTCGCACCTCCAAAATAATTGGAGAGGTTTTAGCACGACTCGCCAGCTGAAAGGTTTTATGTAATATAACTAATTGTAGACAAAGCATGTTAAAAAGGCACTGCTTACACAGGTAGCAAAATGGATCTGGTCATTTTTAAAGGCTTCTTAACCAGTCGAGCGATACGGCCATTGTTTTTGTTTTGTTTTTTTATTTGTTGGCTTGAGTTGCTTGTGATATTCCTGAATTTAAAAGGACAGGACAAACCCCAACATTTACCACTCTGCACGAAATATATTAGATCAAACTGTAAAGGGCACATGGAGAGTGTGCACCGCCATCAAAGTTGAGCAATCCTCAGATTTTGTATTGGGATTACACTTACATTTATGCATTTGGAAGAAGCTTATGTAGTGTATTCAGAGAGATATCTAACTTAGAGAAACAAAGTGAAGCTTGAAAGAAATGAGAAAACATCAACAGCACCGGCAGCAAATTGAAGTTTCAGTTCCACTGACAGTAAGCACTAGTAATTAGTGTGGGTGGCAGGGCTGGAGTGGAGCCCGGGAGTTCTGGGGCAACAGGTCACACTGGATACCACTGATCCAAACCGAGGAACTCACATTGAAGTAATTTTATAACCGCTTACATACGAGTGTAACCGAATATTACCGAATACATCAGAGTATGCACGATTCCCACTACACGATTGTTTTTGCGCATGCGCCGCATTTTTCCCCACTTTTCCAAAAAGCTAAAATGTCTCCGTTAACATCTCAAAACTGTCTTCTGTTGAAGAGTGCGACAAGCTTTTCATAAGTTTCACATTACTGACTGGACTATAAGGTGTCCACCAATACTGTGCAATACTTTCAGTTAGGTGCATTATTGCCTCTGCGTGCAATATCAGTATTCCTCTGGTGTTTTTAATTGTTCATATTTTACTATATTCTTGTTTATATTGCGTGTTCGTTATTTATTGTCTTTTTTATTGATGTGTCTTTTTATTGATATTATTCCCTTTGCTATCCACTTTGCTGCTGTAGCACTGGAATTTCCCCGCTGTGGGACTAATAAAGGAATATCTTATCTTATTTTACAGAGGGAAGATCAGGAGACTTTTGCTCAGAGAACGGCAGGTTCCAGTTAACAAATATTGTACTCACTCGTCACACACAAAAGACTACTCCCGGTCTGCACCAGTTAAATCTGATTATTCAGGTTTTGCAGATCACGATTTAACCAGACATCACAAATTTTTTTTAAACAGGTTTAAAACTTTCCCCGATTGCTCACAGTACTCTACAACACTACTTTTACTACCATTTACACCAGTTTTTAGGTCCAGATTGGGTATCCGATGTTTTTTGAGCCAAAAACGTACACAATCGGGTATCAAAAATCGGGAATGGGAGATCGCCCTAAAGCACGTGTGTTGCACTCTCTGTGTGCCTCATGTTATTTAAATTGGTGCCCTTCAGAAATGGACTAAAATGTTTAAAAAAAAAAAAAAATTAAAAAAAAAAAAAAGGTGTCCCACAATGTTGAAGAAAGGGTTTGTGTGTTTGTTTTTAAATTCTGGCTCTGCCCCTAGAACTGGATACACAGCAAAATTTATGGTTTCTTTCTTGGCCCAAGCGCCACCCATCCACCAAATGTCATGTGAGTCAGGCCAACAGCTTTTGAGTAAAACAAACCCACAAATACAGGTGCAAACATAACCTCTGACTGAGGTGCATACTTTTCATATGTCAACCGCTACATACTACAGGTAATGATCGAGAATGAAGCCGCTGTCATTAATGACTTCCTCTTGAATGATTCATTGGGATCTTGTGGGTATATTTAATCATAGTAAAGCACCAAATGCAGTGTTCCGGGTGCAGTTACATACGTCTCTCTGAAAAGCAGAGAGCTGATTGGCGGGGCCTTAATGTCTCTAACACGTGTAACCCTTCAGAACTGCAGGCCCGGTTCAGAGGCTTTGAATGAGGTGAAGGTTAATAACATGGGTAAGAGCTGTGGGTAAGTGGCTGGTGACAGACCTGAGTCACTGCGGCTGTTCTGACTCAGCTCAGCGCATGCACAGACTCGTCCAAAAGCAATAATAGCACGGGCTTTTCTGTTCTGCTCAAGGCCCGTGAATGCTGCAAACCTGCATTCCCGCACCCACCTGCCTCAGGCACACGCTGTACACCTCTGCAGGAAGAGGGAGAGGAACCGGGCAAAGATAGATGAACAAAGAAAGACAGAATGGAAAAAAAAAAATTGCAGAGGCGTGCATACCGCTGCGTCACACACGTTCTGGCTGAGGCTTTATGATGTTCAGAGGGAGGCGCAGACGGCCTTTGCTGGGGGCAAAGCGCATGCCACTGCCTGCACCTGTACATATCGAGATATAAAGGCACCACATTGTGCTTGTAGGTGTTTACACGCCACACAGCACAAATATGTCTCAGACACATGCTCTGAAAGATCAAGTTGAAGCTTTGCACCTGAACAACACGTTATTCACACACAAATAAGTTATGGAGTAGATGCACACCATGTGGGGTAAAATTCCATATTTCTGAAGCTGAAATACAAGTTATTTCCTTCTTCCTCTGTTCAGGCCCCCGTGGGAGAAAGAGCGAGCGGTCAACAGACGGCTGAATACCGGCGGAGCTGACAGGTATGTTCATATCGGAATGTGCTCCTCAGCCACACCTGTGGCCAACGCACACGCTAAGCCTGGCCTCTCTCATCACACTGGTTGATCTCTCTGTGATTGACGGCTGGGAGAATGGTTTGGCTCCAGTCCGCAAGACCCAGGGGGCAGGTATGATGAGTTCTGACGACGAACCAATGGCAGGCAAGAAAACCCGGTGAGGCAGGCGGGGCTGCGGTGAAATAAAACTCATCAATGGGGTGTGTCTCAAAAGTTTGTCAGCAGTCAAACCGTGCAGGCTTATGACTCCTGCAGCAGGCAGCCACTTTGACTGGTTACAAGAGGATTCAAGCAGTTTTCACCTTTTTTTTTCTTTTTTCTTTTTAAACGAAAAGAGAGTAAGAGGGACTTTCCACCTCTGCTGCAGCCGCACACAACAGATCTCATCAAACTTGGACCTCCACTTTAAAGGTCACGACTTCGGGTACGGGGATGGTAACGTCAGGCAGATCTCGGTCAGCGGCTTGAGACCGACCACACAGACTTAATGTAAAACATAGGTCCTTCAGTTTGATAGAGATTAACGGATGCTTCTGTGGTCGCTCACATCTCCTTATCACTTTTCCAGCCCAGCTATCGATTCTGAATCCGTTGGACGGAGAACTGATAAGGGCATGTGCATGACATTACCAGCAGATACTGAAGAGTCTTTGGAAAAATTACAATGTTGGACTTAATATTGAGTTGATTATCATATTAAAGTGTCTTACTAGTTTTTGCACTTTGCCTGTTTGCTTTTGCAGTTTAGAGGAGTTAGAATTTCAATGCAGCGGAAATATGAGTTTTAAGTTTCAAGGTGTGAACTTTTTAAATGTAAAGCAGGATACACAAATACGAAGGAGTTTAAAGTGTGTATGCAAACATCCAACTCCTCACACTGATATTTAGCTGTAATCACTTATTTGTGTGTCTGTAATTGAATTATATTGTCTTCTTTTACCAATTTTTAAAAAAAAGAAGCAGAAACAACAGAAGCTAAATGACCAAAGTGTTTTGTTTTTTTAAAGTTTCTAAAAAGTTCCGTTTTTATTAGTAAGTTCAGTTTATAAATGAAAGGAACCAGCAGCAGTAAAACAGATTAAACTCTTCAGGTAGAAATTGAATATCGTTGGATTACATTTTGGGACGTTACAGCATAGCCTTAAATGTAGATGCAGGATGATGTAAGCGGTCACCTGAAATTCTAAAACAGAGGCAATGCTATTATGATGCATGCCAGCACACGGTCATGTTTTCATGCAGCTTTGGCATTTTTATACTTTAACTGCGGCTGAGAGTACAGATAGTCTCAGAGGAATATTCCATACTCAACATACTGCACAAGATTAAAGCATGTCGATTCGAATCGGAGAAAGATCGACATCAAATAAAATGCTGGAGACGAGGCCTGGAAAACAAGAATATTGAGATTATTGAGAAGTGACTGTTGATTTGTTTAAAATCCTCCTCTAGAAACATCTCTGTGAAGCTGTTGACTCATCAGGAGTTTATTTTCAGTAAAGGGAGACTGCAAGCTGAAACATGATTTTTTCCTAAATATATTTTAGCTGGTTTTACATTTGTGTCCATTTTCATCAAGCCTCATTTAACAGATTCCTGAAGATTCTTTAAAATATATATATATATATTTTTTAAAAATCAGTAGAGGTTCAAATGGAGCTCAGATTTTGAAGGATACACAAAGTACTTCCAAAACACAAAATAAGACTCCAACACTTCAATACTTTAATTTGAAAATTGCTCATAAAATTCATACAACTGGACAAACAACTACAGTAAATTTGAACTGTTGTGGATTTTTTTTTTGTATTTCATCCATCAATGTTCCAAAAAAATTTAAACTTTTATAATGCACTTTTAAGACCATTAACATGATTGTAAGAAAGCTATCATGCTTTTAATCAAAATATTTATGACTGAAATAATTGTTGCCATGTATCACCAGCTTTTTGCTGAAAATTGTTTGTCGAATACAGTCACACAGTTGGTCGCTCCTCAACTCAGCACAGAAAAGTGACAAAACATTATTTTATGAGCACAGGACAAGTGCTTTCCCAGCGAAAAATAAATTTAAAAAATGTTAAAGAAGAACTTGGAGGGAGGGTTGCGCTAAAGCAAAGAGCCTGAGGTATCCACTCCCTCTCGCTACCTTGCACACGACCCTTTATCCCCTCAAGTGCAACAGACATCTCACTTCTGTCAGCAAAAAGGTCATTCGTCTCTTTTTACACCACGCTGCTCCGCAAACAGATGGTCACACGCTCCCACGACAACTTTTTACTGTAGTACAATTTAATAAAACTAGGTTGATACTAAACTGTGCTTCATGCTTTATTAGGGTTGGGACGACTAATGAAAATCAGTCAACTAGTTGGGTAACATTAATCGTGGACTAGTCAACGACTAACTTTGACCATAAATTAATGTTCAAATCTAAGCTTTAAAACTCCAAATATACTTTATTTGAAAAACAAAACTGCAGAACTATTAGTGGTGCAGCTTAGCTAGAAAATTCCAGATAATTGTGGATTTTTGTGATAAAAGCATAAAATTTGGTACACATATAGCCAAACGCATTCTTAAACAATCTGGATATTGAGCCATCACCAATTTTCAAGATGTCACCCCTGTCATTGATTGTTAGTGACAGCTGTTTTCTGATCACTTTATTTTTATTTTTATCAGAGATGGATATTTAATGATAATGAGTACATAATTAGCTCAATTTATCTGCCATTGGGTTTTTTTTGTTTGATTTTTTTTTTTTTAACAGAAAATGTGCTGTCAATCCCTCCAACAAAGGCTGCCTTAGAGCCGCATGTTAAGAGAGCAGTGTACCCAGGAGGCCATGTCTGGGACCAGATGCTGGAACTAACTCCACCCTGTAGATGGGGCTGGTCAAAGACATCTGATGGGCACATATGAAACCCTTCTGGACATGCCTACCTGATGCAAGCCAGGCCAGCTATGTACTTGTCTTCTGCAAATGTAAGAAGGGTTGTTTTAGGTGGTGCGAGTGCAGAAAAGCGGCACAGCCCTCTGTTACTGTGAAGCGGAAAATCGAATCAAGACTCTCCTGTCATAGACCATATAGGTTGGGGCTGTTATTGTTATCACTTATTTTGAGTGTTGAATTGTAGATTCTGAGCAAGTCTGAATCTCCAAAATCAAATTCGGAATCACAACATATGTTTGACACCAAGATCATCCCATATCAGACTAATCTACGCAAGTTTATTGAAATTACAATTTTCATACTGATCACAGCCGCCATCTTGAAAAATCCAAATGGCAAATCCCAAGAACTATGTATGGTGGATAAATTGAACTAATGATGTCCTCAATATCATTAAATATCCATCGCTAATATGACAATTGATAAGAAAAAAGTTGTCACTGGCGACCACTGGCAGCCATTTTGAAAAATGGCTGCCATGGGAGACATGTTACGAATTGGTGATGGCTCAATATCCAAATGGTTTTGGAATGCCTTTGGCTATATGTACACCACATTTTATGCTTTTATCACAAACTGCACAATTGTTATGTTTCTCTGCACCACTATATGGGTAAAAATCATGGCAGGGAACTATGTGGAAACCATGATGGTACTATGATGGTTCTGGTTGACGGTGGGTGTTGGACCGCTTTGGTTCCTGATTATCCTGGGGGACCTGTCTGTGTTTTTGGTCACTGTGTAGTCCGAGAACAGCTCGTCAGCCTCTTTCCTAGAAAGTGAAACTTAATCCTTAATTCTCTGCTGGAAACCGAAACCACGAGAGTCTCTGAGACTTCCTGATTCTTTGAAATAAGTCATCATTGTAAATCAACCACAGTGGAAATACATACATTAAACTGTCTCTGTAAAATGAGCAGTGAAGCCATAAACATTATTACTTGTTAATGATTTACCCTTAAATTGTAAGAAAATCCTGCTGTCTGAATTCCCCGACTCATCGACGAGAAGAAAAATAGTCTACTCATTGGGTACTAGGTAGTCGCAATTAAAGGGACTGCATTTCTATAGCAGTTTTTCCATCTAATGCAGACAATCAAAGTGCTTTACAACGATGCCTCACATTCATCCATTCCCATACTGATGTCAGCTTGCTGCCATGCAAGGCACTCAACTGCACACCAGGAACAACACGGGGATTAAGGACCTTGCTAGTTGACCATTACGACTAGTTGTCTCAACCCTACATTACATTCATTCCACATTCACGGGTTTTGTCTCGAAATAAGAATAAAAGCCACAATTTGATTACGTCACCTGAGGAAACGGCACCACCGACCCCAGCAGGATGAAGGGACGAGCTGGGAAAACGACTTTTTTTTTAAGCCAGACCGACCATAGAGGCACTGAGATCCCACAGCTTCTTGGCTGCAGCATCGTCCTGGCCCTGTGGCGCTGGAGTTTTTGGGGCGCAGTCACTGCATGGTGCAGCAAATAAAAGAGAGGACAAGATTATGTCAAATGCAGAGAATTCAGAATGTAATCTGTGTCTTATTCTACTGTCACTGTCATTAAAGGACCTAAACCATAATCATGTTAAAAACGTCATCTTCAAATTGCAAGAAAAAAAACAGATTTCTTCTGTAGGCGTACTGCAGAGTACGCGACAACACAAAGATGGTCCCCAAAGACCATGCAATAAGAAAATTATTATATGAACCCGATTAAATATAAGCCGAGTTCCTTAGTAGAGCAGGTAGCTCAGTGGATAAGGAGCTGGCCTGCCAATCTGTAGACCTGGGCTCAAATCCCGCTCGTGCCTCGGCTGGGGAAGTAACCTGCGTCGGGCTGGCATCCTGTCCACGGGACGTACACAGAGCCCACTAGATGGCGCTGCGCGGCCCACCTAAGCACTGGAGCCAAAGGGCCTCAGGGCCTACAAGGCCTATAGTGCAGCGGATAACTGCAACAATCGTTCAGATGGTGACACAAGCATGAAATTTGGCACAGCTATTCTCCAGGACTCCACACTGTTTGCATGGGTTTCCTCCGGGCACTCCGGTTTCCTCCCACTTCCAAAGACATGCAGGTTAGGTGAATTGGTGGCTCTAAATTGACCGTAGGTGCGACTGTGTTTGTCTGTCTATGTGTGGCCCTGCGATGGACTGGCGACCTGTCCGGGGTGTACCCCGCCTCTCGCCCAATGACTGCTGGGATAGGCTCCAGCTCCCCGTGACCCTTAATTGGATTAAGCGGGTATTGAGAATGGAATGGATGGATGTAGCTGTTAACACCAAAGATGATCATTTTGTCAAATAAATCAGGGGTGCTCAACCTTTTCTACTTTAAGGCCCACCTATTCATGCTTGTAACTAGTCGGGGCCCATTAAAAAGATCCCCAATTATTTTGTCTATTCTAATCTAATAATCTATTCCATAGATTAAAGATTCTATTGTAAAGTGTATTAATGGAATGCATCATCACTCCTTGTTTAAATGGGAGCCCAAGAATTAAGGTAAGAAACCAGACCTGTTTTTAACCCAAATGCTGTTGAATGAATTGACTGTATTATCCAAGAAGTAGGGCGGCACGGTGGCTCAGTGGTTAGCGCTCTTGCCTCACAGCAAGAAGGTCTGGGGTTTGATTCCCACCATGCCCGGTTACTTTCTGTATGGAGTTTGCATGTTCTCCCCGTGTCTGCGTGGGATCCCTCCGGGCACTCCGGTTTCCTCCCACTTCCAAAGACATGCAGGCTAGGTGGATTGGTG
>OMMV01162708.1:0-10204 GCA_900302635.1 Chatrabus melanurus
CCATAAAAGACAGTGTGGAGTGGACATTTCTTGTAATTGTGTGTGTGTGTGGGGGGGTGGCTGAGACATTCTGATGCCGAGATGCACGAAATGTCCACTGTGGACAGGTCCAGTCTGAACTTTACTTAATTATTAAAATATAAATCTTAGTGTCTCCAAGCAGACAGACTGAGGTCCGTCCAGCTGGCAGCTCCGCGTGGTGATAAAGTTGATTTTAACATTGTGAGGATTTAAGAGCCGCTCCCTCGCCTGCGGAGGTTTATCAGGACCACGGACAGCGACCGCAGCTTAATAACACATGAATAAACAGTAATTTAGACGCATAAAGCAACCAAACTCGCTACGAACCACACATAGTAATCAGTCAGCTGTGTTTTAGTGAGTTAGACAGCGGGTTATTAATGTATATATAAGTAAAATGCACAGTTAAGATTGATTTGACCCGTCCAGAACTGGAATTCTCTCGTCGCGATGTCTCAATTGTCACGTATGAACATTGTCCGCGTGTTGCATGACACTCCCGCAAATGCGGGGCGTGATCCAGTGAATCCCGCCTGGCACTTGCTCGACATTCAGGCGCATTTTTGGGACGAATTTCACTGCGTGCTCCCACACATGACGAGCGAATGCCGCGTGCGTGTCGAGCGTCATGCACGGGCCATCCGCTATCGTGTCGCTCTTCCACGTCAGTGTGACTGCAAGGTGCGACTCGGGCCAAAATCCGCATTTTTCCCCGCGATGTCGCGGCTCCATCAGGTCGCGACCATTCTCCGACAGTCGCAGCTCAGTGTGATAGGGGCTTAAACCTTTACAGCATGGGTAAACCTTTACCTCATACTAACCCTGATATTTACCCGAAACAACAGCAACCTACCTTTACATAAGTGTGTTTTTGAACGGTGGGAATTGTTGGTCATTTGGGAATAAACGGGATCTAACCTCATCAGTGACATTTCTGTCTCTGGGAGCTCAGCCTCAGAGGCTGGGTAGAGCTTATGAGGTCACTGCTCCCAGGTTTACAGTAAGTTGATGCCGATATCTTTGCTGATCCTAGTCTTTTGAGTCCTGAGGCTTCTGGTTTGACTGCATGGCAAGGGGGGAGGAGGTCTGAGGGAGGAGCGAGTGCGAATCTACTCATCAGACAGCGACGAAGGCTCTGATGACGATAAGGCCCAGAGACTGATGAAGGCCAAGAAACTTGACATAGGCACTCGCTACCTTTAGCCTTGTATGCTAACCAGTGACCTAAGCTAATGACTGGATGTCTTTGACACTAGGTCTTTCTGGAGAATCCTTGGGTACTGCAACGATGACATTGTGTCATTTGAGTGGTTACTTAGGGAGGCTCTGATCGGGCGTGCAACTTGCATTGTGCGGGAACAACAGTTACAAGACTGTGGCCATGTGGTGCACTTCCCTGAGCACGATCCACGATGCCGGTGCCTCAGTGCTGAGGATCTCAGCAACTGGAAAAGGCTAATCCCAGGTATCACCTGGCTGCAGCAGGTAGATGGCTACTTTTGGGAGGTGTGGATGGAACACTTGTCTGCTTGTGTGGTTTCCAATCAGGATCCAGGGTGGTTTTGTGAAATGGTGCATGTGGTGATGAGCAGCACCAGCACGTGCTCCTATCCATGACTTGATGTTGCAGTACACGATAATGGAGCACCCAACTCAGCAAACTGTGTGTGGCTTGTCACGTGTAAACAATTTGACCCTAAAAATGAGAGCACATCATGTGGGGATACATGCAAACATCTTCACACGTTCACAGATGGTTCTCCATGTCCCCCCTCTCTGGCACACACAAACACACCTGGAACACCATTTATCACTTCTGGTTGTGTTACAATTACAGGCTTGAGCGCAGACAGAAGAGAACATGGTCTCTAATGGGCAGTGCAGTTGCAGCCCTTCAATTAAACCTTTCTTCCCATGTATGTGCACGTGTGCTCTTTCAGTTTCAGGCTACAACTGCAAAGTATTCACCCTCCAAAGTAAAGCACTGTTTTATAGTGCCTCAGCAAAATAAATCACACGTGTAAAAAAAAAAAATCACACAAACTGAGTTTTCTTCACACGGATGTGGATTTTGGCTGGTGCTGTGATGGACCCTCTGTGTGCCCGGGAATCCATACATTGTTTTACGATCACCGTTTACAAGACCGCAAAGCGATGCAGAACTTTCAGCTGCAGTGCAAAAGCATTCAGACACTCAACCAGAAACTGATGAAGACGAAACTGCAGCACTTTTTCATCCCCTGTTCCATTCGCTCATCAAAGTGACTTAGAATTTTTTTTCTATCCTCCTCACTCTCAGAAAAACTCACTCTAAAAAAAAGTTTTGGTTATTTCACTTTGCTCAGTCCAGTCGTCTTGTTGCTTTGACTGAGTTAACTTATTTTAATTTGAAGTGTCAACTTTACATTGCTGAAGCCTTGAAAGTTTAAAGTTTAAACTTTTGAAACTTAAATCTTACTGGTATCCAACCAGTATTGAGCGCCAGCTGAAAATTTTTTTCCCCTCAAGTTTTCACAAGGACACTGTGGCAGATAGATGGTTATGCTGCTGTCACAATAATCTGTTCGGTGGCGAAATCACTTAATCCATCGGTCTCTGGTGGATTTGGGACTCTGATAGATGGATAAGTATGGTAAATAGACTGCATTTATATAGCGCTTTTCCATCTGAAGCAGATCCTCAAAGCGCTTTACAATGATGCCTCACATTCACCCATTCACACACACATTCACACACCGATGTCAGGGTGCTGCCATGCAAGGCGCTCGACTGCACATCGGGAGCAACTTGGGGATTAAGGACCTTGCCCAAGGGCCCTTGGTGATTTTCCGGTCTGACAGGGGTTTGAACCGAGGATCCCCTGGTCTCAAGCCCACTGCTTTAACCTCTAGACCATCACCTCCCAAGTACAGGATACGTAACGGATAAAACTGACAATGAGCGGACAACCATTGAATGTGTAGTGCCTTTACCGACGGACACAAACGGATAAAACTAATGTTTACTGGACATCTACCAGCAAGGTAATGGACAAAAAGCACAACAAACGTATAAACACAGGTCATGTGACGGATGCGGAACGGTGTATAAATACAACAGGCTGGCCACCGCGCACACACACACACACACACACACCATATACGCTTCTCAACAATTCACAGTCTGAGGGCTCACTCCATGGGACCTCCGAGGTCCTCACTCCAGACAAGCTGTTGAAGGAATGAGACCTTCAAGGAAAGGACCTCGTTTTATATGCCCTGGGGGGACGCCAGAAAGTAGAACACCGTCAGTTTCTTACCCGGCAGTTATCCTTTATTTTGCCATCCGCTATGCCATCCCTTCCTCATCCACTATGCCGCCACTATGTGTGCGCTAGACAACCATTTTATCCGTTCCATGTTCGGTGTCTTCGGGTCATGTGTCCCACAGGATAAGAACACTTGAGTACTGTAGAAGTAACAAACACGTACAGGACAAAACGCATAAGAAACGGAAAACAAACGTACAAACACCTGGGACGCTCTCTGTCCAACGTCCGCTCAAAGTTTTGAACATGCACAAAACTTTTTGACGGACTCGCTAGATATCAACTGACAAGGAACGCATTTAATGAATGAGAAAAGGACTTGTACAGGACAAAAACTGACACGAACGGATATCAAAATTTTGTATCCATTACACATAGGTTTCCTCAGTCCGTCACAGTGTGACAGCAGCTTTACTTTTGAGAGGTGGGGATGGACCTGTTATCTGCCTGGGTGGTTGCCATCCAAGACCCAAGACATAGTGCAATAGTGCATAGTGCAATGGATGCGGCAACCTGCGGCACCAGCACATGCTAGTAGACTTGACTTGTCCTTACATGAGTTTTCACATCATGTCTGAAGAGAAAAAGGCGGATAGAACAGCACATACGGCTGTGCGGGTCACACAGAGGCGACTACAGTGTTGGAATGTGTGATTTATCGTACATATACAGTTCTCTGTATTTGCACACAATACACTGCTAGCTTTTTATTCTCTGAATGCAAGCATCCTAAAAAGTTCCGGACTGTGACTATAAGAAGTGATTTTGCGGGTTAGTCTTGTTTTCCAGTGTCATTCCTCCCACTGTTTGAGCCTCATGATCAACATTGGCTCTGTCAGCCTGAGTATAATGGGCGGCTTTCCTCCGGGGACAAAGCCATACAACAGACTTCTCTCTGGAGGTAATAGCGGTGTAAATTACAGCTTATTGTATTAAGCAGGCAGGGGGGAAGTTTGGCCTATAAACACTGCAACTGTGTTATTCCCACAGAGGTCCAACTGAAGCCGAGGGAAACGTTTCCTGAGCCAGAAAACAACGCTCTTTTTCTTTCACTGTCTTCAGTTCTTGTTCTTTCTCACTGTGATAAAAAGTGGATTTACCCCACCAAAACTAGCCAGAAATATGCATCAGTCAGAGCTGAAGTGCTGCATGTACATAGGTTTATGGCATGTGGCATTTACTCTGACCAGCCTTTAAGGTTTTACTTCCTCCTAAAGAAGTGCTGCACGAAAACAGCACCAGGCGTGTTGTTCTGTTAGCAATAACTCAATCTGGAACTTTTTGTTATCATATACAAATTTATTAAATTTGAACCAGTGGCAGTAGCTGGCATTCACAAGTCCTGTCTGCTTAAACCCCTCACACACACCACCAAAGAAGAAATACAGATCTATTTCCGGTCACTGCAGCAGACCTTTATTAACGATCACTGCTTAAAGGCGCAGTCACACTATGACGTTTACCCCAGCATGTGGTGAACCCAGGGCAAAGTTAACAAAACTGGCCAAACGTCAGCAAAATTCACGTTCCCGGAGTTTGGTAGCGAAGCTCAAACGCAGCACGGCGTTTTGCTAGTGGAGGCCAGCAGCGGCGGGCGTTAGCCAGCGCTCCATTAGAACAAGCGGGACCTTTGCCAACATGGCAACGTGCGGAAGAGGCGTTTAACACACCACTGTCCAGTGATTCTGAGCAGGCAGGGCGAAGCAGCACCCAGCGTAACTTCAGCTAGCGGGGGATACCGGATGCTAACGGAGGCTAACTTGGTCGTAGCGGAGATTAACTTTCTCAAACGGTCTCCAACGTAGCTAGAGGCACGTTGGCAAACGGCCAGGAACTTTAAACATGTTGAAATTTTTGGACGTGGTCGACGTTCATTGGCGGAGCCCAGCGGCAGCTAGCAGAGGCTAGCGGACACCAACGTTTGCAAGTAAGTTCGTCTACGTTGGCCCAAACGTCTAGGTGTGACTACGCCTTAAACGCCCTATCATCTAGCAGGTGCATAAACTGAGTGCAAAGGTGGGCACTTGGTGCAAAGTGGCTGGATTTATCCTTTTCATTCGTCAAGGGCGTGTTGTGGGCATAACATGAATTCAGCCAATTCAATCAGAGCCTTTAAGGCATAAAGGCACCAAGTGCTTACACCATGTCTTTTATAGAGTGTACTCATAGTGTAATGAGAAGTTTTCTGGCAAGGACACAGACCTGCGTGGACACAGCGCATACACGGAATCAGCTAGCAAAAGGTACCGCTGCTTCACATGAAATTTTGGAAGCGAATGGAAGTACAGAGACCAGTCACCTGCAGCACGTTTTAAAGTAAGTTAAAAACTGTTCACCCTGACCGTGGAAATGCTCCGTTCTGTGCACTGTCATGAGCTCTGACAGATGGACTGAGAGAGCTTTCTACCACAAAGACACAGTGCTGGACTTTAGACAAGGTTTTTCTTTGTTTAAAGTGCAGACACCTTCTGGCGACTGATGATATCAACTAGGGATGGGCGATATAGGCTTAAAATGATATCACAATGTTTCATCATATTTTTTGGCGATAACAATACAAATGACAAAAGAAAGAGAAAAGCTGCGCACCTTTAAAGGACTCGACTCCCAAAGTGTGCATATGAATGTGTGACAGCATAATCACAGAGAATCAGAAGGACCATGGAGAGGAAAAAATGACTTGCTGTATGTACACACAACATATAATCTGTTCCCACGGTTTGATTTAACTAATTTGTGCACACAAGTGAAATAACTAAGTAATTTTCTCAGCACAGACATTCATTTCTCTGCATGCACGCATCTCTCTGAGCAGACAAAATCCATTCTGTGCTCAATGAATGTATTTTAATTTATTATTCACATAAACACACAATAATAATGTCTCTCACGCTGTGTCACTCTTAGTTTAGTGCACAGTGTGCACACTGAACTCGGCCCCGCGCACAATCAAACGGAGAAATTACTAAATCACATCGTGCAAATAAATCATGTGAATTATAGCCTGTTATTATATATTTTTTCTCTAAACTGTGGACATCTGTGTGGAGGACAGACGGGGCCAAGCTGCACGCTCCCAGCGCCTTCCTCCTCTCCGGACAGAGAGGAGGAAGGCAGAGGAAGCAGAGCGCACACCACACACATTATTCTGTTCTGCAAACTCTTCATGACGTTGATGCGTTTATGACACGGCAGTATCACACTGTATCATCGTGTAGTTTATGGTCGGCTTAACTTTTCTTTCTCGCCTGCTTTGAACTCTATCTTCTGTCATCATTCTGCGTGAGCTGTCCACATACAGCGCATATGAAAACATGTCATCAACTATATCGTTTATATCGCGGGACAGCACTTTCCTACCGTGGGGAGAATTTCTACCGGTATATTGATAACGGTATCATATGGCCCATCCTTAATATCAACGCACCAGCACAGTGACGGAACGCATCTTATTTTTTGACAGACACACCGACGGGTGCAAATGTGAGCATAATTCTGCTTGGTATTGACACAGCATGGGCGCTGGGTGTGAAAAACATCGGGCATTTTGTAGAAACAAGCAATAACACTTCTTTGCACCATGTAGAAGATAGGGCCCTTAAAGGTTAAATGTGCAACATGCACTCGTTCTTTACACTGAATTACTAAACTGTTACCCCATAAGGATGCTTTTTGTAAAAGTAAAAGAAATGCCATAAAGAATTAAAAGCAACAAGGGGAAAGAAGGAACATTATACCCACCTACCAAGACACCACTGCATCTGAATGCCCTCGGGCAAGGCATTTTATCCTCAGATGTTCCAGTGGAGCTGCTCAGTAGCGATATAGGTGCAAAACTGCATGAATGTTACTGAGGAAAAAAAGAGTGAAAACTACATGGGCAGTCAGTGGATAAAAATTGTGGCCCAAAATATCCCAAAAAATTGTAGTTCTGTCCCTTTTTGGATTTTTTTTCCCCTCGCTGCAGAATCTAACATTTTCTCTTGCAGATCAGAGCCAAGCTTCTTCCCAACATTATTAAAAATCAGTTTGTAATTTCTGAGCGACCCCATCAGCAGCCATTAGAATTCATAGTTTCTTTCTATTATTCCTCTCTTGCATTTCATTTCTCACAGTTTCATATTTCTTTAAGTCCTGTAGTGATCTTATTTTTCCCCACCTTTCCTGTTTTGTCTCTGTTGCAGCCACTCTGTCGACACGTTTGATGTCCGTCTCTTTTTTCTCCCTTTATTGCTGTCATTTCAGCTCAGCTAAATTACACTCACTTCAAATCTGCTTTATAGAACCTTTTACTTTCCGCACTACTACTGCAATTAAGATAAAGTTATCAGCCTCAGCGATGCTGTTATCAACATTTACAGAAGAATAGTGGTTATTAAAGGTTGAATAAATATCAAGGTTCACTGCATTCCATCACAAATCTCTCAGGACAGCTGGTCTCCTCCTCAGACTATCCAACCCTCCCCAGGAACAAAACTTCAACTAACTTCACCAACCACAAAAAACGAAAAAATCAAATAAAGGCTGGCCTGGGGGTGTGTGATGGTAAAGAAACAGAGCAACAGCTGCAGTGGACGCTCAGCGAGTACAAAATGCCTTACGAGGGAATGTGTCAGCGAAGCCCGCCGTTCACCATTAACGTGCCGTTAAGCTTGGAAGCCCCCGCCCCCTCGCCGCCATCTCAGAGACCCCTCCCTTCCTTTCCGTGCAGCTGTCGGCGCTTTTTCCACGCTTCTCCCTCTTTTTATTCTTGTGTTTCAATAACATGTGAGGTAATTCAGTTTTCACTTTGTGTGCATCATTCTACTCGTCAAGTTTCAGGCCTGCACCGATTGATGCAGCTATACAACACTCGCTGCGCTTTGCTCTGCATGCATGCAAACGTATTGATCGAGCAGATGTGCAAAATAACTACACATGCAAAATGTGTAATGATGCACATAATGATCATAAATTTAATGTGGCTGCACAGCATCACAATGACATGCAGCTACACTGGCAGACAATAAGGTGCAGAATTACACCCGGTGCAAAGCAGTGCACAGCACAACACAAGGACCATTCCTAGTGTATAACTGACACAGTTGTCATTTTTATGCCCAGTGCTCACATCATGTAAATAACAAGTAAAATTGTGCTCATTTATGTGCCCATGGGTGTATTAGTCTTAAAATGAGGAGTGGCCAGGTGCAGTTCCTGTGCATTGGTATCATGTGACAGCAAAAAGCGACAGTGCCATAGACCACCAAAAACCTGGTCTAAAGTCGAGTGCAGAGTTTTTCTGGTATTTATACGGTGCAATATTCAGATGCACCTTACACAATGAAACTGAACTGAAAACAACCTTTAAAAAAAGTGAACATGAATGGAAAATTGCAAAACTCACCTGACTGCTTCAGTGCTTCACCCCAGGGAGCTTTGGTGGCCACTTTCCACTGGTGCACATTAAGCCATTAACTCACCAGAAAACCTCTCACTGAGTCCGCTTTCTAAATATGTAGAAGTGAGCCACTTTCTTGGTACACTGCGGCTCTTAAAGGGGGATGACAGATGACCCTCTGACTGGTTTATTTCATGTTATGCCCAAAACATGCCCATGACTAATGACAAGAATAACTACAACCCCTTTGCAGCACCAGATACACCTGCACTATGTGACTGAAGCCTCGGTCACAACCGGTTGTACGGGCTCCTACGGCCTTGTCTGCGTCCAAAACGTGTGCAGAAATGCACCGTGCCACGCAAGGCCGATGTGCGAAATATCGAGGCCGCAGACAGCATGTAAGCACATACAGCAGATGTTGGACATGTCCAACAGATTCTACGATTTCCCAGCGAACAGCCAGGCCACAACGTAAACGTGCGCCCCGCCAAAGAGGTCCGCAAGTGAGACGTGCAATATTTATGGCACCTGTGGGAAAAACTGATCAGTACTCTATGAGTCATCTGATCTTATTGCCGCTAAATTCCATATTCATAAATGTAAACTCACCAATTATAAGCCATCCAACACAACATAACATCAATTCAGTGTTCCAAGAACATGAAAGCTGTTAACACTATATAATTCCCCTGCACACCCAGTGCCCACCCACAGAGCTCCTGTGCCCCCCATCTCCCCCAAAAATCAGCATAATTAATAATATAACGCTCTCCTTTTCTCTGTAATGTTTTCATATATATTTATATCAATAATTTTAAGTGCAATATTTGAAGTATTTGAAGCACCTGTGCGCATCGAAGCCGTGTCTGGTCTCCTTCGCACAATTACGCAGCCGACCTTCAAGTTCATAGCTCACCTGATCCAGAGGATCTTATCCCTGTTACAGCCTCCTAACCGCATGCTACAAGCCAAGGACATGGACTTGTATACCGTCATCTTAACAAGCATTAGTGAGTCCAGCAGATGGTTTTGTCCACCGAGCCTGTTTTATCCAGCTCACACACTCACGCCAAACTGCCCGAGTGCCTTTCACAATAAGAGCACATTACAAAATTAAGTTAGATTCTACCACATATACTGCTGTAACACTCGTTAACAGTGCGTCGGACTGCATTGGACAGCTGCGCAATGAGACAGAATTCGTGCGTCATGGAACACATCAGTGCCAGCGGACAATAACGATGCCACAATGACAGCTGGCCTAAAGCGTGTTGTAAACCAGAATCTATGAGACTATGGAGTGGAGGAAAGTGTTGGACAAAACAAAACAAATGGAAAATCTGAGCTGGAGAGGTTGTTTTACAGTGTTGTGGATGCAGCGCATGGAGAGCTGTGTGTGCATTTTGGTGAGCGCAACAACCATCTCATTTGCGAGCTGGCTGCTTTGGACCGGAGGCCGATAGAGAGAACTTTCTGGATAAACACACATGAGG
>OMMV01162724.1:6035-17535 GCA_900302635.1 Chatrabus melanurus
TATGCTAACTCATCTGGATTGGTAAAGTAATGAAGAAACTAAATCTTGACAACCAGATAAAACTTAATTGGAGCAAATGGCATTGCCAGTAAATAATGAAGCCTTACAAGATGATGTGATCCACAACATCAAATGATGGCATCTCTTAAAAGTAACCGAGGTCTTCACAACCCATCTGAAGGATGATGGTATCACCCGCAAAATCTGTTGCTCCAAGTAAGTTGCGTGTGTTTGTCAAGATGTAATTTTTCAATACATCGTATTTACAGTTTAAGATGAATATTTTTGAATCCCCTTTTGTCTCCCCCCCTTTCCCCTATCCTCAAAGGTATGGTGTGGACACATAATAAGCAGGAGTAGAGTTGAAGTAGTTGTGTGCTACATGTAGATGATAGAACTAGATAGACATTTAAATTTGCAGGGCTTTTTAAAATGGTTTCACAACAAATCTTATAAGCCTCTGAAACCCCATAAATGACAGTCCAATTATGTAATTAATACATCAGATTTACAAGTCATGACATACAGTTAGTTCCGGTAAATCCATTGATGCACTGATGGTATGATGGCATTAACTGCACGATCCAGCAATCAAAAAGGAATTTAAAACAATACTAGCATTAATGTGCAAGATAATTGTGTCATGATGCACAACATGAGCAAGAGTTGATGTGATTTTGAACCCTGGTACAATGTAGGTTTCAAATCAAATTACTATCATACCCACTGGGATACCAATACCTAATCAGGACTAAATGTGTAGGCATAGGTAAAGACACGTTAACAATATGTCATATAAAGAAAGAAAACTTTTTATGATCCAAGTGACTGTGACTTGTAGTGTCTAAATATACTGCTCCAGAACTTTGGGGAAAAAAAATAAAACTGTAGAGCTCATACCTTCCTATATCCACCTAAAACATAAATGTTTGCTATAATTGTTGAAAGAATTTGCCTGTACATGTTAAACATTATGGAAGCAGGATCAATATTGTTTGAATTTATAGCAAACTAAAAGTATGATTGGTGCTTCCTTTTCTGCAGTTCCAGCTCTTTACCTCCTTCAATACAAAACTTGAATTTACTCATTTTAAGACATGTTAGAAGTAACATGAAGAAAATTGATCTTTACAGTTCTGCAAACTTTATTAAAGCTGGAAGTTCAAATTTATCTGCCATTTCAAATAAAACTAGGTCAACAGGTCATTAAAACAGAAGTATTGCTACATGTACTATTTAAATTCCACAGTGTCAGATTCCTTATTACAGTCACTTTTACTACATTTGATTTGCTCTTGAAATTGTGGTGTGAAACAAAATCAGTGTGTAGTCACCATTCTCAAGTTTCTCGTTGTATGTTCTAGTTCCCTAATTCACATACTATGAAATCTCTGTTGTACATTCACAATTTTTTTCAATTTCAATTTAGAGAAAACCAATCTTTCAAGATAATATTCAAGATTTTGTGAAATTTCAAGTTCAATGAAATTTTAAAGCACTAATATCATGCTGTAACTGTGTAAATTTTCAACACTGACTGCACTGAAGAAAAAAACAGATTTGACTTCTGACTGGTTGACATCACACCAAATAAAGATCAAAATAAGATACAGTTGGCATTTTACAGGTCTGGAAGAACTTATCTTTGAAAGTCACTGAAATAATGAATCAAAGAATTGACATTGGCCTGCAGAATTATCATAAAACGTAAGTTATCAAAATTGTTACTGACAATTTTTTATTTTTTTTATTTTTATTTTTTAAAACCTGGTCATGTCATCATGTACACAAAGCAAAACCACGGAGGAACGGAATTGCCGATTGCAGATGAACCATTTTTTGGTCGCCATTGAAGTCATTCTTTGCATGTGTTAAGACAAGTCAAATAGCTCTAATTTTTAATTCTAGGGTCTCCTTATTCTTTTTGCATATTTTGATCACCCGGTCCTCAATTCACAATTGGAAAAATGCATTTTGATCACGGCAGGTGACGTATAAAATGAATGTTTACATATAACAAAAAAATTAGATTATTAAGTAAAGTGCCCAAATCTTGCATGTGAAAAGTTACCAAACATTCCTTGTAATTTTCTTCATAAAATCATCCCCACCCCTTTTCTAGGTCAGGTAAGTACGTAAGCATATTGACCCCCATGGTCGAATTGATATTGTCACTGAGTCCAGACTACAAATAGAAATGCAATCATCTGACACATTTTGCTTCTTGCTCATCCACAGCAAGCAGTTGGAACAACTTATTTATGTGTTCCTTGTTAAGACAACAACAAAGCTCGAATATCATACTGTGTGCATTCATATAGTTTTCCAAGTTCATCAAGTGAACACACGCTTTTTGGAATTTGGAAGTTTTCAACATGGATTTTCCAAGTTTACAGTTGTCACAGTAACTCAGTGGAGAAGGAGGTGCCCTGCCAACATAAAGATGCGGGTTCGAATCCTGCTCACACTACCTGTCTGTGTCCTTGGATAAAACACTTAATCTGTATTTGTTGTGTGGAATCTGTGATATTTTAAGATTAAGCATGTGTAATCTTGGAATTTCAAAATCACGTGCTTGAGATTGCAAGTGGTGACATCTGGCGAATGCAAAGAGTACTAAGCTTTGTGTATGCATATTAACAATTAGCTTTAGTATTCATTTAGGTTCATCAAATTGAATCGCACACGTTTATCTGTTGCCTCAGGCTCAAAAAAATATTGGTGTAGGCATAGTTATATTTCAGTATAAAAGTCTGTCAAATTTGTAATATTACTCTCGATTCATCGCATGATCCAAAAAAACGACTACTACTTTGCCCTGTACTAGAGTTGCCCTGTTGACTGGTGGCTTGCATTCGCCAGGTGTCGCTTTGTGATCTTATAGTGTGGTACAGTATGGTCAAGAAAACAGCTTCCGTAGGATTTTTGTGCTAAAATGTATTTATTTATTTTGCTGTTTTGGCTTCATTAGCCATTGGCCAGACTGTCAGAAAATGATGGGGTTCAAATTTTCAGACCCTTCCCTCCCTTCCTGGGAAAGGGGGGGGGCGTTTCTATTTTGGCCCCCCCAAAACTAACTATTTCCACCATTTATCAACCAATTTTCATAATGTTAGAGTCATTTTGTAGGTTTATCAGTATACTAAGATGATTTATTATACCTTTGCAGCAAATTATTAGACTCTTCCCCCCTTTCTGGGGGGACTCCCGTTTTGCCCCCTCAAAACTAACTATGCCCCTATTTTTGCCATTTGTTCACCAATTTTCATAATGTTAAGAGTTGTTTTGTAGGTGTTGGGTCTGAAAATTTGCTCTGAAAGTATAATTAATCCACTCAGTATCCTTAAAAACCTACAAAAAGACTAACATTGTGAAATTTGGTTAACATATGGCGAAAACAGGGGTATGGTTAGTTTTGAGGGGGCAAAATGGAGGTGACCCCCCACCCCCCAGAAAGGGGGGCAAGACTCTAAAAATGTTCTCCAAAAGTACAATCAATCATCATCATATGCCTATAATCCTACAAAATGACTATAACGTTCTGAAAATTGGTTGACAAATGGCGGAAATAGGTGCATGGTTAGTTTTGACGGGGCCAAAGTGGAAACGACCCCCCCAGGAAGGGTGGGAAGGGTCTGAAAATTTGAACCCCATCATTTTCTGACAGTCCCCTAATGAAGCCAAAACAACAACAAAATCAAACCACCCCAAACTGTGACCCCTTATAAAACAACCTCACAAAAATATAGACACTCGTGTTCAAAGTCGCTTATAATAAGCGAATCTGGCAACACAAAATTAATTTTATTATTTTTTTTTTTTTTGACGTTTTGTAGTCTGTGCCGCTGTGCATGCTGGGAGCAGGTAGTTGGCCTTGGAAACATGGCGTCGCACTGACAGTTGGGAGATTCTCGTTATCTTCCCCGAGCGGTGACACAGCGGCCGGCCCGTTAGCGCAGCTGCTCCCGCGCAGGATTTTATAGTCAGAAAGGAGTTTTGTTTAAATGCAGTGAAGTCAGCGCGAGGTCGGCGGTGTTGACGGACCGACACAACGGCTTTAAACGGGAGCGTCACGCCCACTGTGCTGGCTAACGATAGCTTACGGGGAGTTAGCCAGGCGGCTAGCTGTTAGCATAAGCACCTGTGTTACATGAAGAGGAGCTGCCGCCGGTCCGCCGTCCGATTCACCCGCAGGCTGCCCACTGTCATGCTGTTGGAGCCCGCCAGCCAGGCCGTGTAAGGCCGTTCGTGTCGTTCTCTGTCACTGGAGTTTTTAATGTTCGACCCTGTCGGCATCGCTGTAGGCGGGGAGAGCGATGGGCTCCGGGGCTGTGGATTCGTCCCAGTGGCTCTCGGTGAAGGAGGAGACCATTTTCCTCCACGATGGACTCATTCGGGTCACAGATCTGGCCGAACTGCCCAGTGAAATCGGAGTGTCGGAGCAGGGAGACACCGAGCAAGAGGTGGGTGAAAGCCACGCAGCCGGGCGTACAGTAACACGACAAATGCCAGGGGCGACTTTGTTTCAAGTCGTTATCTTCATTGTCAGCTGAACACATATTTGCTGATAAAGTTGATGGAGTTTCCTGCTCTGTTTGGTATCGAACCCCTTTCAACTTACCAGCTGTTTTTTTTAAAAGTACGTCCTATTCTTTGGCGTATAAATAGCAAAAAACTTATCAAGGGCGTAAGTGCTGCTGTTGGGTACGGCAGCATCCCTCCAATGATAAAGCCTGAATTAACGAAGTGGCTATTGATACGGTACCGTATTTCTTTTTCACAACACGGCATCCAATAACAAACGCTGTGATCTTACAGCATCCAATAAGAAACCGCCATGATTATCGTGAGAAAAAGAGGGACATCATGGCGTGGAAGCGCAGTTGATGAATTTCAAGCCCAAAAAGTTAGGGTCAGGGTTGTGCATGAACCGTGACATCAGGTAGTTCAAATAGCAGTGGGTGCCGTACTAATAGCCGTTTGCATATAGCAACGGCCCTGAATGAATTGTACACATGTACGTACGGATAAATAAAATCATACGGACAAAAGTCTTTTGTGAGATGACACGGACCCTGATAAGTTCTGGTCTGTCTTGCAAAACTAAAACTTGAGGTGTACAGTGGCCCCCCCTCTAATGAGGCCACCCCTATTGTCCAGACAAAGTGGCCTTATTAGAGGGGTGGCCTCTCTCTCGAGGGGGAGGCCAGTCTGGACAGCTGGCGAATTTATGACCAAATAGCACAGGATAAGAAAGCGCAATATAAATGAGATGGGCGTGGCTACTCAATAAACGGGAAGCCCGACTGTCAGTCAGAAAACTAAAAAACTACCAAGCTTCCGCTCTTTTTTCCCTTTGTTCTCAGATGGACTCATTTCTACAATCACTTTTTTATTATCTAGCTTAAAGTTATTTGTGCACCTGAACTTTTTTGTTTGTTTGATATAAGTGCCCTGCAGAGGTGCGCAGCGACGCGCGCTTCTCTGCAGAGCAGGTGATCTGAACATTTCTCATACAGGCACAATCAGACGTGTCCCGTTCCACTGGTGGATTAAATTTTTTTTAATCCACAAAAAAGAGCCATGAATTTTGCAATGCGCGTTACACTTCAATAACTCTGTGAGAATTATCCGGCCACTTCCGTGATTTTGCCGGTTGGCGAGTTACGAAGCCTGGTGAGGTGGACAAGAACTATCGATGTCAACAGTAAGTGGCCTTTCGAGAGGGGAAAATATGATTTTGCTTGAATTTGGGTGTCCGCTGGCCGCGTTGGAGAGGTGGCCATCGGCGAGGGGCAGTTTTAATTGAAAATGTGTCCGTGGCACAAAATGTGGGTGGCCGCTGGCGAGGGGGGCCGTTAGAGAGGGGGGCCACTTTATATGAAAGCAAACGTCATAAAACGACAAAGTTCTACCAAAATTCAAACTCATTGCTGGATTTACAGTCCAGAGTAGACTCGCCCTCAGTCTGAGACCTCCTCCATAGGAATCGGACACAGCAGGCTGGTGACACACCTGTCTTTTCGATTGCGGCCATCAGAGGGTGCTGTCGAAATGGCGTTGCACAAAAAAAGCTGTAAGCATTCAAGTTTTTTTTTTTTTTTTTTTTTTTTTTTAACTTTTCAAATTGTATGGTACTTGGTGATGGAGTCATCGTTTATCGACTCCCCAAATAATTTTGTCCTTCTGCGTCGCCATACTTGTGCGACAACTCTGTCACGATGATGACGTAGGAGATCTCAGCCAGTCAGCGCCCGATGGTCAGATTAAGAGCATGACGGCGCCGTTGCGGTTTCACAATCGACAAACGTGCTTGTATCCAGACCCTCTTTTTAGTGCGTGGAGTTAAAAAGATGGGCAGCAAACTAGAGACTAAGTCTTGAGTACTAATTTACAAACATTTTATCAAGTCATTTCCATAGCAACACGTGGCAGCCCTACCTTCCGTCTCCTAAGAATCATATTAATATGCTCATAAAGGAAATGACTTGGCCTAATTTTATGAGATGCTGACTTGATAGATTAACTGACATAGGCCCACACACCATTAAACCACTAGACCTTAGCATTGTAGGCTTCGTCTTTCACACTGGCTTGGATTTTGTCCTTGATGAATCCATTCTCAGTACAGTTACTAAGCGATTGTATTTCAGTGCATGTCCATCCTCTGGAAAAGTGTTTAGCCATAGCGACCACGCGTATCGCTGCCATGTTGTTTGGAACCAGAAGTAGTGGTCGGCGGGAGAGGTCATGTGACTGTGATGCTGTGGCTGAACAGGCTTGTTGCTGTGCCAGAAGTGTAGATTCTTTCCGTAAGCAATAGGAAGTGTGAGGCTGCTCCACATGCACACACGATTAGCCACTGCGAAAAATTAGAGCTATTGGATGACTGCACACATTGGACTGAGATTCAAACTTCATTAGCTTTTTGTTTTAAAGCTCCGCGTACAGCTGCAACTATCTGCTATTTTTGTTATTGTGTATTCTACCAATTATTTTTATGATTAATAAAGTAATCAGTCAATACTCTGATTTATGAAAGAGATTCATTTATATTTATAGCTCTCAAATAACAGCAGTCAGTCAACGCTAAACTTTTCACTATAGTTTTCCAGATAGTCGTCTGGCAAACCAGGAGGGAAAAGTCCTCCTCTGTGTGTCGTTTCAGATGGGGAAGAATGCAAAGCAGCTGTCTTCACCAGCAGGGTCACTTGGTGGACTAATTCTGCCCTTTTCCTCGTCGTTGTGATTCATTTATTGTTTTGCTGAAGTCTCACTTCCATTTATGGCAGAAACTGTTTGAAAATGTTCACCTCAAGCATGGAGGGAAAAAGTGTAGCTGACTTGACACCAGCTGACCAATCGGCACCTGAGACTGCAGGATGCAATGCAGCTGTCGACGTTTTGGTGTCACTGAGTTACAAATATTATTTAGTGCACCAGCTCCCTAAATCATATCAAAGACGGGGGTTTATTAGGGATTTCAACTCTCAGACACACTGTCTGTCAGACGGTAGCACACATCTGGCTTAAGAGCTCATATCATTATTTGCTTTGGATTCTAATATGCTGTGATAGACGGCCAAAAATAAAAACGTTCAGTGATCAAATGCATTATATAGGAACCTAAGCGTACATCCATGCCATATTAAATATGCATCGTGCCTCCTCCTCACAGCTATAAGTAGAGACGTATCTTGGTTTCCACTGCGGTGGTCCTTAAAGAGAGTGATTGAAACGTAAGAACAATAAAAGTTGATACGCATGATGTATGGCATCCTCTGCTATGTAAAGAACGTGGAGCCTATCGTCGTGTGCACTATTGATCATGGTGATGCACTGTTGTGTAATGTCTGTGTGGTGGTAGAAAAAAAATTTCAGGCAATGGCTCCATGTTTCCCTTGCTGTTGTTGATTGTAAGTATTGATACCATCACTGCTACTTCTGCTAGGTTAATGCTTACGTTCAGGCCGTTTATGAAAAATGTGATGCTCACAATGTGGAGATTTCAAATGCCATAGCTCCCTGACATCTGAGTCACAGGCATTCTACTTTTGTCTTTGTAGGCGTTCACATCTGCAGTCGGTTACATTTCACTGTCTAATGTTCAGTACAAAAAACCCCCCACTATATCAGTGGTTTCAGCAATGTAGTTTTCAATTGTTTCATTAGTTTTTTTACTTTACCCATCTCAATATCCCACATTCCAGGCTTACATAATCAAATGTCTTTTGTCCTATTAACGTTTTTAAAACACTTTTTTTTTTTTTTTTTTTAAACAGTGATATTTTGGAAAACCAGTACATTTTCGCAATAGAGAGGTTGACACTAGAAAATAATGGCCAGTGGCCACTATTCCTCATAAGTTCAAATATAATTCAAATGTTGTTAGTTTCCTGTAGATTAATTGCTTCAGCTCTTTTAATTAATTATGTTAATTAAATGCATACTTTTACATAATAGCAGGTCATTCTGTAGATAGGTGTTGAACTGCCCACCTAAAGGCCGAAGTTTGAGTCCAGGTATGTCTATTTAAGGCTACCTGTCTGTGTTCTTGGACAAGACGCTTCATCTTCATCATCCCAGTCCACTCAGCTGTAAGTGTGTGCCGGCCTTGGCTGGGGAAGTAACCTGTGATGAACTGGTGTCCTGTCCAGGGGGAGTTGTAGACTCTCATCCACTTCACGCTACAGAAAGTTGAGTTAAGCACCTGCCTGCTGGGCCTGGAAAGGATTTACTTTCTCTTATGGTTTTACAGTCGTGTCTAAGAGTTTCTGTTGTCTTGTTAAAATGCAAATATTAAAAGAATTTACTTTTGTCAACATGTAATGTAGCATGATTAAAAATGTAATTATTAAAGAAATATTAATTATTAAAAAAAATAAAGTTGACGTAAAATCTTCAACAAATTGGTTGAGAAGTTTTATTGTGACTGCAGAATTGTAGATTCAATTTCACGACCCATCGATGACTGGATGGATAAATCTGTGTGGGGAAGGTGGAAGAATAGCACTAGTCCCACCGTTACTACCACTACTGAATGGCCCTTGTGCAAGACTGTTAATTACCTCGGCCAAGGAGGTTATGTTTTTATCGGCATGAGTTTGTTGGTTGGTTTGTTTATTTGTTTGCAAACAGCTTCCTGTCTACAGTTTTTGAGAGATCAACATGAATTTTTTATGATGGGTAGGTGATCAACCAAGGGTGTTCCCATTAAATTTTGTCAAGAATCTATGCACTGATGACGTTGCAAAAAAAAAAAAGATCAAAAATACAAAAAAAATCTTTTATAATGTACGAAAATTAAAAAAAAAAAATCATATCTCTCAAAATACATTGGATTTGATTGAAATTTGGTATGTATATGCAGGATCAGAACCTCAACTATCAGACCATATTTCATCCAGATCTGATCCAGATTAAAGATTTGGAAGCAATTTAAATTTAACATTGGAAATCCCATTTAACATGTTCAGATGTGTACATCTCAGCCACATCTCAACAGATCAGGATGAATCTTGTCATGCTTATGTGAGATGATATTAGCTATAAGCAGGTAAAGTTCAATCCAGATCCGGAAAGTCTTCTGGATCCAGTGGATCACAATGTAAAACTTTTAAGGTGCCTGTATGTAAGACGCTGTTGTAAGGTATCTAATAGAGATAGAAATGTCCAACCCCACTACCACACTGTAGCTGGGAGAATGCTGATTCAGTAAGCTGTCAACGGATTTGAGCTCTCTCCAATAGCTCAGCACTTGACTTGATGTCAGTACTTGTAGTATATTTCTAATAGTGGTGTAATCCCGGCTGATGTCAGGATTTGTGGTTTATGTATCACTATAATGGAGAAGATAAATAAATTAGAAATTAAAGGAGGAAAAGCTCATTTATCACAGCAAAATGATTTTAATGTCTAGTGGCTTGTTTTCACAGTTGTATAAATCATATATGCCAATCAAAGTTATTCTTCATGTTCACTAATTGATTTTGCAGGTGACAAATGTTAAAACCTTGGCGGCGGTCTGAGCGGTCTGGATGCTCTTGTTTGTAAGTGCTCCAGAGGACCTGCTCTGTGGCTAACATATCAGACCCTGATTGCACCGGGCAGCTCACAGGTGTGAATATGAAACTGTACAAGTATTAACAGTCCATTCCTGAAAGTGGCTATACTCTCAGTGCAACTACCCTGTACAAATAATGGTTTAAAAAAAAAATTCAATTTGTGGTTGTGTTTTAGATAATTTTACCGTAATAACTGAGCTTATAGCTGTAGTATGAGATAAGTGGCATGAAGGGACTGAATCTCACAGAACTCTGGGCATGCTTTATTGTAATTTTGTTTATTTATTTGAAAGCTTTAATGTTTATCTGCCAGAGCTGGCCAACAATTGAATCATATTAAATTATTGTTATTTATTAACCTGCAGGCAAATGAGATTGTATTCGCTTCTGTTTATATGTTGTCGTCCTACTAATTGCCATTGTCCAAATTATTAATTCTATCAAGTGTAATAGGTAACTATAACAAAATTATACATTGACGTTTTTGTTTTATTCATAAACTTTCCCTGTGTGCATCAGGGATCTTATGAAATGTTTGGCCTCGGGCAATAGTTGGAATTAATTTGTTTCTTGCTTTGCACGCCATCTTTCAGTTGCTCTGTCAATCTGTTAGCAGGAAAACTGCACACAGGTAATTGGCTTTACCTTTGTGTCTGTGGATATTTTTACTCATTGTTCCACTGGAAGATGTTCTGCATGGATGATTCAGAGGTGTTAGTTCTTCTAAGTGCTTCATGACTGCAGGGGTTTTCAGCTTCTGCCATGTTTTCCTCTTCACATTGATGCAGTGCTGACTGAGAATTTAATATTGAAATTTATAAGACCTGCTGAATTCCAGCCAGCATTGAAACTGGTGCCATAAAAGACCAGTTTGTGATTTTCCTTGATGAAATTCAGTGCTGCAATATATTCCGTACTAATGTTACCCACACCAATGGATGTTGAGTGGGGTTATGCTGGTGTCACACTCACGTATTTGAAATTTAATTTACGGCCCATACATCTGAAACATTGTGTATTTTTGAGGCCGTATGGTTTCCTCCCACTTTAAGTACACTTTGTGTACACTTCCCATACACAGGATGTATCCAGGACGTAAAATGACCCCGTAAGCTTCCCATAATGCCCGTATGGTTCCAATAAGGTCCGTATGGTTCCTGTGTACATTCCCCAATTATGCCACTTTAAAGTCTCTGTATCCGCATCTGCCTGAAAAAAAAGTGGCATGCTGGCACAGAGCCGAGTGGGGACACACACAGTCTGCCGAAAGTCACACAAGCGCGTGCGTGCACACACTCACACATGCACAGATCGCGGATATATCCGCGGGTTGAGCGGGCCAAGTAATAAAAAATAACATTCTGATTAATTGCGGGTGGGTACTCAAACAGGCCAGAGGTAGAGCCATCACTCACTCATAAAAAAAGACCACTACA
>OMMV01162769.1:0-12529 GCA_900302635.1 Chatrabus melanurus
GTTTTGACTGTGTTGAATGCTTGGTCTCCAAAGTAAAGGTCAAACAAGGTCAACGTCCATTGGACACTACGACATATGACATATGTTACCCCGTAACGTGATAACAAAGCATAACAGATGGTGCAAACTATTCCTTTTTAAAACACTATTAGCTCAACCAGTAATTTGCATCACTTTTTTACCAAAAATGGAGCAACTTTAACTTTTGACCCCTGTACAAACTGAAATTGACCTTTGTCACCATTTTTGCTGTTTTTGCCCCATAACTCCATAACATTCAGTCACAGATAGTCCAAACTATACCTTTTTAGAATCTTTATGATAAGGAAAATAATATGGTATATGTTTCAATATGATTGGAGGATTTTTAAATTTGTCCGGATGCCATC
This sequence comes from Chatrabus melanurus, assembly GCA_900302635.1. Classification (NCBI taxonomy): domain Eukaryota; kingdom Metazoa; phylum Chordata; class Actinopteri; order Batrachoidiformes; family Batrachoididae; genus Chatrabus; species Chatrabus melanurus. The sequence continues at coordinate 390 of OMMV01162769.1, forward strand.
TTGGAAAATATGGCTGCCATCTTGGATTTCCAAATGGCCAATTGGGTAGATTTGAAGAGTGACCTATGTGGAATATTTGTGCCAAATTTCATGCTTGCACCACAATTTGAACAATTCTTATGAAATATTCAATTATCTGCTGCGCTGTGACGGCAAATGGACGTACAGTGATGGACGGTCTCTGGGCACGATCCAGCATGCAGGTGCCTCAGTGTCGAGGACTTCGAGGACACGCCCACATTTCACCTGGCTGCAGCAGGTATGTGTAGATGGCTACTTTCGGGAGGCGTGGATGAAACAGATGTCTGCCTGGGTGGTTGCCGTCCAGGAGCCGGCGTGTTGTGGACGCTGCGATGCACGGCACCACTCCCAGAGCTGACCTGAGGTTGGACTAATTATCGGCTCTAATCGTGCATCCAGCAGAGGTTCATCAGCGTAGAGGTTTAACTCTGTAGCTACAAATACTTTGACTGAATGGCAGCACATTAACATAACGAGGTGCTCGTTACGAGCGATTTGCCAAACTCACCTCTCAGCGAGACCGCGTGTAATACTTTGCCTCTTCTCTGACCTCCGGAATCTATTTGAAGCTCTGCCTGTTTCACAACAGATACAATCCGTGCTCGCCGTAAGACTTTTTAAAAATGTAAATCTTGAGGATTGTGGGTTAATCCATGTATGGGAAGCTGGTTTATCTGCTCGTTATGACGTTATTGTGCCACTGATTTATTTTCTATCTCTGCGCCGCGTCTCTGTATCAGCATTTCTGTTGTGTGTTCGCAAAAAGTGTGTCTGCAGATCCAGGCCCTTTGTGTACACACACTCAGGGGAAATGCCTGGACACCGGCCAACACGCCACTGGTCCCGTGTGCGTGTGCGCGCGCGTGTGTGTGCATTTAAACAGAAATAAACCTCCATGACTCTCGTCTATCTCTGCCGGGGCCTTACATAAGCCTATATAGCCTCCCAGGGGGATTCTCACCTTCCTCACCCCTCTCTCCCTCTCTCTCTCCCTCTTTCTGAACACGCCCACTCTTCTCTTTAGCAAAGGGTTTTACTCGTTCTTACGGGCTTCTTGGCCGATTCATTAATCATATCTGGCTCAAACTCATGAATTCTGACAATGGCTACACCTCTTTCTTTCTTTTTTGTCCTCCTCTGCCTTTTTTTTCTCCACTCACTCAATGTTGGCTTCCATCGCTTTATTACAATCTCATTCTCCCATCTGGCACTGGTTCTTTCCCTTTCAGGTTGCCTTCTTATCCGCTCCACGCACATTTATCCCATCCTTCCAACCCCCCCATCCATTCAATCTAAATTCTCCTCAGTCCCACCCTCCTCTCCAGTATTCACCTCACCCTCCAGCTCCGAGACTCAATCCCTCCATCCCTCCTGTCTGTCGCACTCAGTGGATCCCTCCATCAGAAGCACATTCATTTCCCCCATTTGTTCCGAGGATATCTCCACTCATCTCCATTCACTCATTTATAATCTCAGCTCCATCCCGTGTAGTTTCTATATATATAAAATACATATCCCACCTTCTTTCTCTCTTTAACCAAATGTCTCCATCTTCTTTCTTTTAGTCTTCTTCCATCTGTCACATTCTTTGTTCGAACTTTCCTGCAGCCAGCAGCAAAACGAGAAAAATATCTCCGACATTGTCTCAGAAAGTCACTCCTTCATAATTGTTCAACAGTGAAAAAGTGGCCTCAAATCCGAGTTTCATGTCTCATGGCATTATTTTGGCTTTGAAACACAGTGCATGTCTACGATACGGCTTTAGCCCTCAGTGCCGTCGAGGCTGGTGGGTTGAAAAATCAACGCTGATGGAAACTTGGCTTCCCTTACATAAATTGATAAACAGACCAGAGAAAATATAGCAGAAATGAAATTTGGTCCACTAAAATAATCTCTATAACCCTGTAAGTCATGTTTGTGACGTCTTATAAAAGATATTTCTCAACAAAATAGCAACAAACCTTCTCTGGAACTAAATGAGTCCAAGCGCAACGGTTTCTGAAGCCACAGTTCTAAACAAAATCCAACAAAAGCACAAATTAGCCTTCAAACTAAAATATAGCTTCCTCAATTCCCGATGACATCACTTCTGGGAGGGCTTTAAATTTTAAAGTCCTTCACTATAATTAGACAGCACACAAGCAAAGGATGTGATGGATGGATTACATCAGCTTTTGCTTAGCCATGGCAACAGGCATGTTTTAACCTTCCAGCGACTGAGTGATAAACAAAAATACAAACAATAAAAAAGAAAACATAATAAAGCTAGGCGTATAAAATTGATTATATCTACAACATCATTAAAATTAAGATTCTCACAGAAGCTAAAACCATCTCTGACATCAATCACCTCTCTTAAAATAAAATATGCACCTGATCTCTATCACAGTCACTGTTTAAATGATTATTATTGGAAAAAATGTCACCAAATATATGTAATATTGTGATATTTTTAATCAGAAAAAAAAAGGGTCCTACCATGAATTTGATAATCTACTTCTGCTACAGCTTTTAATAGTTTTTTTTTTTGGTTGCAGGAATTGGCCTGTTGGTGTGGAAAGATATGCATTTTTTTTTAACATTACAAGCCTTGATTTTATTGTAATCTTCCACTTGTAATCACTACATTGTAATATTTTGCAGTGAACCATGGCGAACAGACAGAGAGTAGCAAGATTTACTGCTGCAGAAGCCTTTATGCAGATACTTAATGCCCACAGATGATGATGAAAACAGTTCAATTGATGGAGATGAGTCGGCATCGAACAATGAAAATCATATCTAAGATAACAGACCATTCTGACACAGAATCTGTCCATGAGGTCCCGTGACGTGTGTGTGTACAACATGCAACAAGGCAGTGTGCCCAGAACACAACCACACAGTACAGTATGTGAAACATAATGCAAACAAGCATGAACCTCACAACTATAACGTCACTGTAATTTGTTGGTCTCATTTTTGACAGTTACAATTGTGAGATATTTCAATAATTTAAATATGTTGAGTGTTTCTGCACAAAATATGTTAAATATTACACATCTACAAACAAGATGTTTGTTTGCATTTAAACACAAACATGAACAAAACAAAGAAGGGGGAAAAAAGACCCTGACTATGATGACTTCATTGTAATTTGTTGATCAAAGTACTACAGCGTCACCACTTCATCTATATTTTGGTGTTAAAATGATACAAGCATAATGTAAGACATAATTCACTCAAAAATACTTTAATTTTTAAGACATTTTTCCAGTGCTATTGAAACAAAGAAAATTTGTTTTGTACATAACAGACAAGGATTGTCTAAATAAATGTAATTTTGTTCCTAAAAATGTGTTTTGTAACTCCGTTTTGCATAAAAAGATTGAAAATTAATAATTAATTGTAACATTTTAGAATATCTGTCCTAGACAATTAAACAGTATAGGTATGATAAACACAAATGGAGCCAGGTGCTAAAACATTTCGGTCACTTGAGGGTTAATGGGCTTAAAATGTGCTTGAAATAAAGGGTCCCTCTGTGGGACAAACATCTGTGTAGAATGGGGAAAAAGGTAAACGCAGAATTTTTTTCCACTGTGTGGAAAATGGTGTGAATTTACTCTTTTTATTTTATATATTTCTTTATTAAATTTTTTTTGGGTGCAAAAATCAATTTTCGCACAAAACAGACATCATGTCTATTTTCTGCCAATAGAGAGAAAACAAAGATGCCAAACCCCAGATTATTTATTTCAGTTTGTTCAATAATTCCAAACATTTCTGCAGTTACAGTTTACATATTGAGCAACATCACAAAAGAGCATCTGCCAAAGAGATTATAGGCCCTATCTACCACACGGTGCAAAGGAGCGCACGTCCTTTAAATCGCAAATAGAATTGAGCTCATGTGCTGCAGGTGCATTGCTATAATGTGGAAGCAGAATGTGGTTGCACCATACACCACCAAAAACCTGAAGTTAAGCACAGTGTGTTTGTGGTGTTTAAAGGGCGCAATACTCAGACGCACCTTACAAGGTGGGTTCATGACGCATGCACACCCTGCTTGTACACACAGTGAAACTGTATTGAAAACAATCATTAAACGAAATACCGTATTCGACCATTTAAGCGCACTGTGCATGAAATAAATTGTTTTTATTGAACATAGGATACTTAGAAATCATTCTTTTAAGCACACGTTTTCTGGAATTTGCGTGCGGGACTCGTTTTAACACAGGAAATGAAGCAAGGCTTCATGCGCGCAATGAAACCTGGTTTATTTACGACGTCGACTCAGCTGAGGAACCCTCCCGTCTTCTGAAACTGAAGTAAAACGCCGCAAAAGGGTAGGTTTCTGTACGTTAAGATTAAGTTTTGATAGCACCAGCATCCCCCCTCCCTCTGCGCTTAAACAGTCGAATACGGTAAAAGTAAACACTTGTAGAAAAATACAAAAAAAATAAATGAATAAAATTATTTTCTTCCTGCTTCACCTCAGGGAGCTTTGGTGGCTGCTGTCTGCTGGTGCATTTCACAGGTTGGCACAGATTTGTTAACTCGTCAGCAAACCTCTCACTTGAGTCCACTTTCTAAATAGCAGTGAGCCTGACACACTCTAACTCTTAAAGGGGAAGAGAGATGGCACTCTGGTTTATTTCATGCAATACTCAAAACATGCCAATGACAAATTTAGAAGATCAATCCACCCCTTTGTGCCCAGAGCCCTATTTTCCACATAGATTATGCACCTTCTAAGTCGCAAAAAAGGAGCTGGACGCACCCCCAAATCCATTTGCGCTTTGTGTTTTAGTCCATGTGCTGCCGTGCAGGTTGTAAAAATTGGGCTCTATGTTTTCACTCCCATCTGTTTGTTTGCATGATCCTCAAAAACCTAATGAAAGGGTTTTCGCACTGGCATGATTGGGTCCAGCCTGCAGTCAAAAATATAACACTGTGCTGAATCCAGATAAAGGAGCAGATCCAGGACATTTAAAAAAATTACATGAATGACGAATTAATTTATTTAGAAATGTAATAAACTTGCTGAAAACCTCAATTCTCTTCTGAAATAGATGATATTATATTTGTGTGCAGATCTTAATAGAAAGAACATGAAAAAAAAACAGCACAGAGCCAGTTTTCACAGAACCTGGCAGAAATGTTTGCTCTATTCTGGAATAGCAACCCGTCCATTCTGGAGTGCGCCAGAGAATATACTTTTTTTTTTAAACTTTACTACATGGAAGGTTTTGGGTTTTGATGGAGGAATGCACTCAAATAAAAAATTAGTGTTCTAATTTTTTTTCTCACACACACCAGGACAGTTCAAAGCTGGACCGTGTAGAAACAGCGAGGATAGAAGCTGCAGAATATCAACGGAACCAAGCAGCAGAATCGCAGCAGCTCCTTCCTTTGCTTCCTTCTGAAATTTATTTCCTCCTTTTCCTCAACATTAATGTGATTAATGTCTTTAAAATAAATATATATATATTTTTGCTTAGCTGAGCTCCTCCTCTTGTCTTTAAAAAGAGAACGTGCATTGGCCGGAACATGCATGTGCGCACCCTTTGTACTCATAATAAATTGGTGCAGGTGCTCTCAGTGTGACATAGCGTGCACGGTGCTTGTTTATGGAGATAAAGGAAGGAAGATCCAAAAAAAAAAGAAAGAAAGAAGAGAGCCATGAGTGATAATATAAACAGAACGGAGAGCGAGGGACGAGAGCCAAGGGCAGGACAGAGAGAGAGAACTAAAGGAGAGACGGAGCACAGAGGGACACTTAAAAGACAAGGACGGGACAAAGAGGAAGCATGAGGATAAAAATGGGGACAAAATTCTAAAAATAGAGAGAGAGAGCAATCTCACCTTCTGTACTTCTGCAGAAAAGTGTGTCTGCAAATACAGAGACAATGTAAGAAAAATATGAGATTTTCTGCAGAGTTTAAATATTTTAACACTGACCGTGTCACTTCACAGATTTGTCTTATTGTTTTATAGTTTGTCCATTTTTCTTTAAATACATTTCTGTCTTTGCGCTGCCTTGCTACAAGGCTAACTATGCCCTTGCGAGACAAAGGAAAGGGCTTAAAGTGTCCTCATGTGTGTCTCGTCCACGCTTTACGCCCAGTTTATAACCATAAGTGTCTATTTCCCCGTTGGTGTGTTTGCGAGATACTCGGCCTGACTGCCCTCCAGCCGTGGGTGCTGTTGTGTCGCCTCACTTATCAGCGTTAAAGTGTCCTTGAGTATTGCCGAAGCACACGCCTGCACAAATCCCATAAGCACACGTGTGGTCCATGTCCACGGACACATATTTCAGCTGCGCCGGCACGGTAGCTTTAGTGGTTAGCACTGTTGCCTCACAGCCAGAAGGTCCCAGGTTCTCTTCCGACCTGCTCCTTTCTGTGTGGAGTTTGTATGGGTTCCCTCTGGGTGCTCCGGCTTCCTCCCACTTCCAAAGCAGACAAGGGTTTATTGCAAAGACACAACAATTTGACCAGTTTGTGAAAAATGTGGAGAAGAACGCACATCTGTCTGTGTCATGGTTCATGTGTTTGGTTCTGGTCTCTTCATGTTCCCTATTGTTACTCCCTATGTATCAGATTATTCTCCGTGTTCTTTAACATTCTCCCTCGTGTTAGATATTCTTTGTGTTCTCTGGTTATTTTCTCCCAAGTTGGATTATCTCTTGTGCTTTTTTTTACGTCTTTCTGTGTAGTTTTATTCACCGTGTACTGGTTTCTGCGTTTCTCTTCTTTGTGCAGTCTCTTGGTTCTCTGGCTCCCTCTGGTGTCCCCTTGTTGTACCATCCCTTTTCTGTTCTGTCACATACGTGAGTTAAATTATGACCTTGCAGCTGTTTCCCTTTATAATCATCTTCCCAGTGTATTAGTGTCTCCCTGCGTCATCTCCATTGCTGGATTATAAATCGTGTTCCCTATGTGTTTCTAGTGTTCCTTGTTGTTTTAATGTTCCTCGTTTTTATAGATTCTGAGTTATCAACCCACACTGTCATTCAAAGTTTCTGAGTCTGCCTGGTACAACTGCTGTCTGAGAACTGACCCCCTGTTAGCTTCACGTTTCCCCGCTTGCCTGTTCCTACATGGACACCTCTGCCTCTGGACTGTTTACCTGTTTATGACCTTGGACGGTTCTTGTGTAAGAATAAAGAACTCTGGACTTTAACCACCTCGTCTGTTCTCTGCGCTGGGGTCGCACCTGTACTCCCCCGTTACAGTCCGGTCACACGAAGGACGAGCGATGCAGAATATACAAGAATAGTCAAATAAAAGGGCCAGGATTGGAATCTTGACATGTAGACATATAAATTCACAGTTTGATGTATTACATATATGATATAAAATAGAGGAAAAATCTGTACAATAAACAGAAAAATGTGTAAAATGACACTTTTTTTTAAATTTTTACAGTGATAGCAAAAGTACCAGCGTTCATCTGTGCACCCATGACCATGTTGGTCTTACAATGCAACGTATTCGTTCGTATGATATCTGACGAAAAGTTATGCACAATATTTCGTATTATTCGGAATAAGAATAACAGGAATAACCTCCATTTTATTTTTTTGGTCACAAGATCCGCCATTTATTTATTTTTTGGTCATGTGATCACAGCCTCCTGGCCGACGATTACGTAGGTTATATATGAATCATTATTATTATCATTCTGCACTGGAGGACCACAGTGGAAATAAGTGCCATTCCAGGCTGCTTTTTGTACGGTCCTCGGCAATATCTTACTGCATGTACTTGTTTTTATTTGAATATTTTATTGCCAAATAAAAATCAATCAATCAATCAATCAATCAATTACTTTTTGTACATTTAACTATGAATGCTGAATAAGACCAGCGTAATACAGTGAGGTGTGGTCGGATGCAGTGTTGGTGCTTTACTATCGTGTGGCACCACAGACTGACACAAACTTGGTCGAAAGTCGAGTGCAGAGTTTTTCTGCTATTTTTTTTGGTTGCTTCTTTTTTTCTGCTATTTATATGGTGCAACATTTAGACATATTACACTGATAAAACTGAAATTAAACCTGGAAATGTTAGTGTGTCCGACCCTTTATACCTGCTCACACTTTGTGCACAGCACGTGTGTGTGTGTGTTTTGGTCAGCGATCGTCAGCCTTATCCGTGCGTCGTGTCATAACAGTCTTTGTGTGTATTTGTGGCGTGGCAGATAGATGCATGTACTCACACATGCAGAGAGACTCATGGCCTCTGGAAAGGTCAAAAAGGCCTCACACACAGGAAGCAATGTTATAGCGCTACAGATAGCAGCAGCACTTCCTGACAAGATATGATAATATACACACACACACACACACACGTGCACTTCACATGTTAAAGATTTAATTCTTATCCTGAGTCACTGATCAGAAAGGAGCCTTGAGACTAATTTAGAGTTTAGCAGAGAAGTGAGTCAGTGCAGGAGCAGTGATGATAAAATAATTTGATAAAATAAAAGCAGCTGAAATCACAACATAATGAGTGTACAAAAAAAACAAAAAACATCATAAAACAAAAAATATCAGAAATCACAATAGAACCTAAAAGTCCAACCAAGTTAAATTATTTACAGAAAGATTCCCCATTCAGATCAGAACTGTTTCCAAATCAGCAAGAATGGTTTTTAAAAGTGAGAAAGCCTGGAACAATCTTTTATTTATTTATTTTTTAAAAATCAGGAAAAAAAAATGGAGATATGATCCCAAGAATCTCTGTAACTCAGTTTACTATTGAATGAATGTACGTGTAGCCATGGACCAGCTAACTCTCTGATACAATAATATAATAAATAAACCAATAATATATTATCCAGAACCCAAAATAAATTACAACCTGTGCACCAACTTCTTGTATTTTTTTTCTATTAAAGATAAATGTTGTACAAAGGTTCTGCCTCAGAAAAAGAGCAGAACAAAGAAATAATTCAAAGCCCAATATTGCCGTGACGTTCATGTCCATGATGGGTGTATGCAAACTTTTGACCATAAATGTCAATTTTATTCTGATAAAATACAAGTCTTCCACTCAGGATTGTTTAATGATCGGTGGATGTTTTTGATCATTTTCTGCCTAAAAATTCCAAAGACAGGCAGCGTGCCTGTCTGTGTCTTTGGAACCTTATTCTCTACTCACTGTTGACTCCCCCGTGACCTTTTGCCCCTTCACTCATTAAGTCCTCTGTTCACATCCTTGATTTGACCTTGACCTTTTATTTTGACATTCACTCCTGGACTCCTGCTTGGGCTTGTTTGCTGTTTTCCAATAAGCATTTTTTATCACTTGTACTTAGCCCTGTTTCCTGAGTCTGTCTGCATTTTGGGTTCAACTCAAGAACTGACCGTAACAGTAGGAGTCCGTACGGCTGGTTGGGACCGAGGCTGTAGATTAAGTGTCTTATCCAAGGACACAGACAGGTAACATGAGCGGGATTTGAACCCAGGTCTACAGATTGGCAGGCCAGCTCCTTATCCGCTGATCAGTTTTAATTTTGAAGCATCAGTTTTTGAACGTGGCAGAAGTTCATGACCTGCATCTTCCTGCTCCGTTTAAGGATTATCACCGAGCTGCTTTAATCTGTTAGACTGGACGTCTCTGCTCAACACATCACTGTTCACCCCTTTATCTCCTCCGCTCCTTCCCTCCATCACTATCACTGCATGTCTTCTTCCTTTTTCCACTTACTTTGTCTTCTTCTCTTCATGCCCCACCTCCTCGTGTTCTTTTTTTAGTCTGCTCATGTTTCTGTGCTTCTCGTTTTCTCTGTTTAAACTCTTTGTTTTCCACGTCTTCTGCCCCTTTTTCTTACTTATATCTTTAATTTGATTAAACACGCAAATCTTCCCAAACAAACCATGATGTCATTGTGCTTGGAATCTATAAATGGACACAACAGATGCAGGAAATAAGCTGTTTTGGAACACGGTGTCTGTATTTTGATAAAGCAGATGCAGTGAAGACAAAACATGCTGGATCTGGTTAATGGTTGTAATAACGTTTAAGCGCGGCCACGACCGCGCTGGAAGTCCAGGCAGTAAAAATATTAGGCTACAAATTTTATAGCACAGTGCTTGCAGTAGTTAGCCTCACAGCAAGAAGGTCCTGGGTTCTCGCCGACCCCTGGACCATTCTCCTTGTAGATCACGAGATGTATCCGGAAGGGCATCTGATGTAAAACTTGTGAAAAATCAAGGTGTGAAGGCATACCGGGTAAAATTGTATGGGAGGAGGTGATGGTCTCAAGGTGACCAGAAGATCCTCGATTCGAATCCCCGTCAGACCGGAAAGTCACTAAGGTCCCTTGGGGAAGTTCTCCAAGTTGCTCCCGGTGTGCAGTTGAGTGCCTTGCATGGCAGCACGCTGATATCAGTGTGTGTGTGTGAGTGTGTGTGTGTGTATGTGTGTGTGAGTGAATGTGAGGCATCATTGTAAAGCGCTTTGAGCATCTGTCCATTTTCGATTTGCTGTGTCGACGCCGAGCGCACTGTCACCTGTGTGCTTGCTCATGGGCTGGGTAAGGTCTCGACCAGGGATGAGCATGAAGGGCCAAGACCGTGCAGGTTTTCCTTACTACGGTCACCCCAGCAGGTGATTTCGCAGATGATCAGGACTTTGATGTTTTGTACAAAATATATAATATACAAAATAATAATACGGAACTACAAACAGTGGGGCTGACAGGGTCTAAGAAGGATAACCAAAGTACTTAACCAAGGAGGGACCAGTGAGCGTCAGAATGGGAGTCCAGGTCGGGTGAAGTCCAGGGTCAGGGTCCACAGGCAGGTAGGAGTCCAGAAGGAACACGAGAAGGGACCAGGGTCAGGCACAGGGAGGAGTCTAGCAGGAACATGAGAATGGGCCAGGTCCAGCAACAGGGGAAGAGTACCACCAGGGCTAGAAATGAACAAACAAACAAATAGTCAAACGGGACAGGGCTGATGAACAGAGTGCTAAACGAGGGCTAACATTAAACTACAAAAGACTAAACACTGAGTGAAACAAGCACTGGAACATGGAACACAGAGTGACGCAGGGGACGGAGACAAAACGAACTGACAGCTGACTCAGAACTGTGAAAGGCTTAAATAGTGAAACAGATAACGAGCTAACACAAGACAGGTGCTGTGACGAGGGAGTGAACTCAGGTGCACAGTGAGAGACACACCCACAAGAAAACAGAGACATGTGTCGGACACTGTGAACACAAACTAAGTGCAGAACAAAACTCAAGACAAAATAACAAGAGGGAAACTGAAAAATAATGAATGCAAAAACAACTGAAACATGGCTGAGAAACACTAGAAACTCAGGACTGGAGAAAGCATAAAATAATATCAGGTGATCAAAATCTAAACACTGAACACAGAGGGCACAGGACAAATGACAGGACACAACACCTACGGCCTGGTTGCGTCCAAATTTTGTGCAGAATCTCACGCGCCACGCACGCCCTTCTTGCGATATTTCGAGGTCGCAGACAGTCTGTAAGCACGTATGGAGTGTGTTGGACATGTCCAACACACTCTACAAATTCTCAGCGAACAGCGGGGCCGCAAGTATAACCTCATTACGTCGTCACGAGTATGTGTGACGCAAATGTGACGCAAGTGTGACGTACCTTCACCGTGCGTTCCATTCTCTTCATAGGTGGTGAGGGCGTGTCATGTACGCATGTAGCAAGACAAACTCAAGAAGTGAGTACGATCTCCACGGCAATCGCACATTGCAAGTAGCATCCCTGCTTGAAAGGACATCTCACGTGGCCCCCGTCGTGTTGTTAAGCGTTAATTCAGCAGACGGTTCCATGCCTTTTAACCACTGAGCGTTATTATCCAGCTTTTACAAAAATGTTGCTCACCTTGCCTAAGACGAACGTTGCTCGAGTGCCCTTCAAAATAAGAGCACATTTCAGAATCAACTTAGATTCTACCACAGCCCCTGCGACTCGCAAGGCAGACTTCCGCCTTTCTGCCGAAGCCCTCCTCTACCTCTACGACCTCCACAGCACTCACAATTTGCAGGCGACATACGATCCCACAATTCGTGCGTCCAGTTGGGACCAAGTCTTACATTGTCTCAGGCAAGATTAGTATCTGATAAATAC
>OMMV01162816.1:0-11162 GCA_900302635.1 Chatrabus melanurus
ACGCAGCGAACGCAGGGTGGACGTTTCTACCATGTGATGGACAGTAGAAGCCGGCAGTGTATGGAGTGTGGATTATGTTTACGTCCAGAGGACAGCCAGCCAGGTGACAGCGTGCATCCAATTTGTAAGTTATTATTATTATTAGATAAAAGACAGTGTGGACATTTCTTGTAATTGTAGGGGGGGGAGGTTGGGGGGTTGAGGCATTCTGATGCCGTGATGCACGAAATGTCCATGTTTGGACAGGTCCACCCTGAACTTTACTTAAATATTAAAATATAAATCTTAGTGTCTCCAAGCAGACAGAATGAGGTCCGTCCAGCTGGCAGCTTTCGTGGTGATAAAGTTGATTTTAAACATTGTGGGGATTTAAGTGCGCGGCTCGCCTACGGATGTGGATCAGAACCACGACAGCGACCGCAGGTAATAACACATGAATAAACAGTAATTTAGACGCATAAAGCAACCACACTCACTAAGAACCACACATAGTACTCAGTCAGCTGTGTTTTAGTAAGTTAGACAGCGGGCTATTAATATATATAATTAAAAGGCACAGCCATATTTGATTTGACCCATTCAAAACTGGAATTCTGACGCTGTGTCTGGTCCTGATGTCTCAATTGTCACGTATAAATGTTGTCCGAGTGTTGCATGACATTCACGCAAGTGTCTGGCAACATTCCCAGTGTCATTCATCCATTCATTCAGTCTTTCATGCGTTCATTCATGGTGCACGAATGTCGCTCGAGACTCCCGCACATGCCACCCGGCATCCAGTGAATGCAGTCATGGCCGTTCTCAAGCGCAACAGAGTACATGAAGAGTGGAAGTGCAAATTGCCACGACCCCTCAAGGACCCAAGTCAGGTCAGGTCTGGTAGCATGCGTTGGCGCCATATGTCACCTCATCCACCACACCATGGAATCACCTTGGGTCCTGAATGGCAACAAACCAGGCAGACATACGGTCCATACCCACCTCTCGTAAGTAACCATCTACCTGCTGTAGCCAGGTGTAAAGTGAATGTCCCCCTTGGCCTTCTCCAGCTGCTGGAGTCTGCAACACTGAGGCACCTGCATGCTGGATTGTGTTCACAGAAATGCACCGCATAGCCAAAATGTAATAGGTGATGTTCCTTCAGTGTACAACTGATAGTCCTCGTCTAAGTCAAGTTACAGCAAAGAAAAGCATAGCTTGGGCAGACTCTGCATACAATACTAACTGACAGACCGGGAGGTTGTAGAAGATTATGTAACATAAACATTCTACAACCTCCCGGTCTGTATGTATGTTCACATAGGCTAAAACTCAAAACTTGGTGAATGAATTACAATTAAATTTTGGAGAGAGATGGTCTTTGAGTCCAGAACTTAACATATTTTAACACAAACATTCCCCAAGTGCAACTTCCAGTAGCTTCTCCTGAACATGAGGATCGACATTCTTTCAGTCTCCTTTCCAACATGCTATCCTTCCCATGGAGACTGAGTAATGTTGCTGTTTATTTGAAATAATTTAATCTCAAACTAAAATGTTTAATTTCAAAGTCCAAATTAGTATTGAATTAATTAATTGAATTAGTATGAAACTATATACATGGATAGAGAGGCAGATGTAGAGCAAGTAGCTCAGTGGGATAAGGAGTTGGACTATCAATATGGAGACCTGGGTTTGATTCCCAGTTACGCTACCTGTCTCTGTTCTTGGACACAGTGCATTGCATTATCCCAGTCCACCCAGCTGTGTCGAACTGACATCCTGTCCAGGGGGAGCTGCAGACTCTCATTACAGTGGGGATAAGCATGGGCATCAGAGCCTGTGTAGGACTATCTATACATAGGCACACTGACCACTTCTTTGGGTAAACCTTGCTACCTGGTTGGATGCCTTTTCTGGTGCTTCCAGAGATGGTCTTTTGTGATTGTAAAAAGTGTTTAAGTTGCTGGTGCCTTTCTAAAAGCTGCAACCAATCTGGCCATTTTTCTCTGACCTCTACCATCAGCAATTCATTTTTGCCCAGTGAACCACTGGTAACTGGATGTTTGTTCTTTTTCGGACAATTTTCCGTTGTCCCTAGAAATTGTTGTGCATGAAAATTACAGTAGATCAGCAGTTTGTGAAGTACTTGAACCTGTCATGGGCTACATTTTGATGTTTTGCTTTGATCTCCACATTGTTCTGTCTTCTAGTGTTAGTCTCCGTGTTATTTTGTCTCTGGCCATTGTCTCCGCATCATTATGTGGAGACAATGATTGTTTGGTGGCCTGTTTATCTACATTTAGAGCATTCCCTCATCGCCAGATTGTATTAGCTTCATCCTGCTCTATAGCATTTGTGTTACAGTGATAACTTCCAGTGATTTGTCTTCTTGTTACAGACTTTTGCTACCGTCCCAGATTACTGATTTTTGCCTGCCGTTTTGGACTGATTGCTTGGTATGAAAACTTCTTGTTACTGAACTGTGCCTGTTTTTGGATAACCCTCTGTTGCCTCCCTCAGAAAAACTGTTGCCTATTGAACTGATCACACATCTGCTGCAGCTCTGTCTGTTTTCATGGCCATAGCCTGTTTTGTCTGCTGCTCTATCAGAGCTATTTTTGAATTGAGCTGAATGATTTTGCTTGCGTTTCGTTGTGGTTCTCTGCGTTGGGGTCCAAAGCTAATCCTTTACAGAACCAGCCCATCTAACAACAACTGCTATGCCACATTCAAAGTCACTTAAATCACTTTACTTCTCCATTCTGATTCTCATTTTGGCCTTCAGCCGATCCTCTTGAACATGTCTACAACCCTCAATACATTACGTTTCTGCTGTGTGATTAGCTGATTGTATGGATTTATACTGTATGTGTATTTAGACAGACACATATTTTTGAACATGCTTTTCTTAATTATTTTGAAATAGACTCTTGGAAAAATAACCTTTAGACTGAAACAGACTAAAATAGAAACACCAAAACAACCAGTTGTCTGCCTGGGTGGTTGGAAATGCTGCATGCAGAACTTTTAAAGATACGATCTGACTCTATTTGTGCACACTTGGAGCAATCTTTTTTTATCTGTTATAAGGTTGGCATGTGTTATTAGTGTTTGTAAACTATTTTTGTATCAACACATGGATTGTTACACATATTAATGACATACTGTGTATCAGCAGACACGTTTTTAAAATTTCATTGAACATCTGGACCCCCTGTGAAAACTGAATCCTCCCGTCTTCATCCACAAGATCTCCATTCAGCCCCATGGTAAAACACAGTTATTTAACTTATGTATTTTCCATAAATTAGTTCTTTTACATTGTTATTATTTTTGTGCTAAATTCAGTTTCATGTTCATATTTGCACTATTGTGCATTGCTGTGTGCAGAATGTATGTGCGGTGAACTCACTTATGCAAGGCGAATCTGTGTGCTAGCTTTGAAAATACCACAAAGTCACTGTGCTAGACTTTAGACCTGTTTTTATATGCTCTAAAGTGCAAATTCTTTCTTGTGATGGATGATAGAATTGCACCAGTATTGCACTTGACCACACCTCATAGAGGAATACACTCATGGGCGGACAGATGAGCGCAAGTGCATTTGATATAGCAGGAAAATGTGTGCTGGGTGTGAAAATCACCACTGCATCAGCTGGAAACTAGAACTGGTACTTGCATTGCGTCATGTGCCTCTTTGGGCTTGGTGGAAGGGAGGGGAATGAGTTTTTGCAATCAATCAGTCTGAGTTCAGAGTGAACGCCTCATGTGGTCACCACAATGTGAATCATTATACTCAGTTTTCTTCATAACCAGCACAACATAGCTACTTCCTGCAGTTTTGTAGGGTACTGGACACCTTGATTGTTGATCAATAAGATGTGATTAGATCCTCGTACACTTAACAAAACAACACATCTATACTGAAAAAGGTCATCTCAAACCTGATGTCTCTTGCACAATTTTAAATTCAGAATGACCCGCTCCTACAAGCCACCAGCTACAGGAAAGAAAAGTGCGCTTCATTGAATAAATTACACATACTTAATCCTTCCTCCCTTCAGGCTCTCTCCCTGGACACTCTTTCATCTGAAGTAATTTGAACTGTATTGGATTGTCCTACGCAGAATGAGTCTTGCAAAATGCAGCAGCAGAAGAAGTGATTAGGTTTTAATCAATTTGACCAATGCAAAATAGTGTCTTATCAGATAACGAACACATCTGAAAATCATTAATAACCCGCTTCATTCTGATTTGATTTTAGCGATAAACATACGCGGCACACATGCAATACACAATTAAATTAAAGATTAGCTGAAATGGATATTACACGGAGACCAGTCATTATTAACAACACCGTTGTTCAGCTGCAATTACACAACATCATTTGATGGTCATTATCATATAATCACACAGTTACGGGGGGAAAAAACCAAGAGGAAAAACATTGGCTATAAAGATATTGATGCCACTGAGAAGTTTCTTATTAGACACCAGGTTGTTATCGAAAAATAAACAGCAGCGTCAATAAAAACAATCTTGAAGCCAAAATTAAAATTTAATAAGAAGCTGTGCCATCACAGAAGCAGCTTACGATGTGCTACGGGGCTTAATACAAACATTTGACAGCGTTCCTGCAACAAACTGCATCCTGAAACAAAGCTGCCTGATGTTCTTTGTAGTTAAGCATCCTCACCACACAGCTTGAAAATGCCCAGAGGCTCTGGCAGAAAACAGCAAACCCTTTGCTGGATGGATGCATCGGAGAGGTTATGGGGTCTAAGCAAACATGGTACAGTAACTCAGAAGATACGGAGCAGAAGCTTGGCGGATCAAAGCTTTGGACAGGATGACATACTGTACCTCCCATGGCCTGTATCCCTCCGTCTCCAACACACAGAGGAAAGAGGCGGAGAAACACACGCATTTTTGTTCTTCTTAGCCCTTCTTCCTGGAGCACAAACACCTCTGAGACGCTGTTAAACGTTCCGACTGCATCTGAAGTAGGAACTGTTAAGGGGTAACTGACATGTTTTGCTTTAAGTGATGTTCCACACAAATCCGTGGGTGGAAAAGGTGCGAAGTCTATATTTTGCTGCAGCAGCTTCTGTCAACTTGAATTTGTGTCAGGTACAATAGATTCCAAAGGTGACAAGTTGTCACGGCGGAAAAAATAGAAGTTCTCAAACCAGTCGTGCAGCATAATTCATTTTCCAGTGGCCATATGTTCATTATGTTTATGTTCGCATCCTCTGCTGCTGTGTTGCACTGTAATCTTCCACTGTGTCCAATCTGTTTAACCATGTGCTGGTAAAACTTTGAGTAATTATAATCAGTATTCTTCTTTTAGTTGTTAATTAGATAACAAAATTTATATAACATGACAGAAAATGAAATACCATGTACACAAGAGGATAGCAAATACTCATTTGTACTGTAACACACCGCATAGAGCTAATACTGTAAGTCTTAATTTTTATTTTTGAGGTTATCAAAACACCATAACAAAAAAACAAAAAACTTTTTTAAAAAAACCCTCTGGTTTACAGTTTTGTAACATTATCACTGTCAAAGAAAATAATCTCTTTAGATTTTTAGATGATACTAAATGGATTGATAAAGAACACAAGAAGACCTATCTTCCACCTGGCGCACAGCAGCGCAGCAGTACAGCGCAGTGCAAGTGTCATTGCTAGGTTCCAACTGACACAGTTGTCATTGTCCTGCTCTTTAAGTAGCGTGTCTACTCATGCCCATCTGTGTGCCCATGGATGTGTTGGTCTTAAGATGAGGTGTGGTCAGTTGATGGTGCACCTGTCTCTTAAATGGAATGACAGGCGATAGCATATATTATGGGAGAAGACGCTTCATCTGCATTGTCCCAGTCCACCCACGTGGAAATGGGTATCATCCTTGGCTGGGGAATTTTATAATAAAAGCAAGCATGAATTAATTAGATTCCAAATTAACTTATTAATCTGTGCATAAATAGAATACATGACAAAGTAAAAAATTATGTGACATTTTAATGGGGAATAAAAAGAGGAATTATAAAAGGAATTTACAAAACCAACATTAAAGGCCCAGTCACACTATGACGTTTGAGCCAGCAGCTGGTGAACGAGGTGAAAGTGAGAGAAAAAGGAGAGAAAAGTGGCGAAAATCACATTCCCGGAGTTTTGTAGCGGACCTCAAATGAAATGCATCACAGGCTTTCACAACATGTTTGTAGCAGAGCCATCCGTTATCCAGCGCTCCATTAGAACAAGCGAGACTGTTGCCAATATGGACACGTTCGGGAGAGGGGTTAGACGCACCACTGTCCAGTGGTTCTGAGCAGGTAGGAGGACCAACACCCACACGTTAGCCAGCGAACACGCTCACACCAGAAACTCAGGCTTTTGGAGGCTGTTCACACCGGTACCGCAGGCTAGCGAGGGCTATCATGCGCAACGTGCACGTAGCAACGATCTACTGTCTGTAACGTGTCCTACGTGACCACAGGTATGTCGAGAAATTTTAAGCATGTTGAGAACTTTGGACACGGTCGTCGTTCATCAGCGAAAACTGTTGAATGCCGCCGAAGGCCAGCAGAGGCTGGCAATCACTGATGTGTGCATATTTGTCGGCCCAAATGTCATAGTGCGACTGCGCCTTAAACAGCTATTAAGTACATCATTTAATAATGCACCAATTAATTTTTAAATAAATAATGGAACTTAAAAATCTCTTTGAAAATGGAGATTGCAAAGAGAAATAACTGAATTCACGCTCTGAATGTAATGAATCTAGGCAAGGACCCCAATGCAGAGAACCACAATGAAAGGCTGGAAAAACTGATTTATTGTTCTCATGATAAATAATCAAAAACAGCAGGCAGGCAGGATTGGTCAAAACAGACTCAGGTTAGGCGCACGGTAATCAGTCCAAAACAGGAACAGTCTATCTGAGGGGGGAAGCAGAAGAGTAATCCAAAAACAATCTGATGACTAGGAGACGTTCTAACAGCAGCTATAATGAACGCCGATCAATTAAACCCGGAAGTGCGGGGACATGCGAATGTGGAAGACAAAAACGCAGAAGATAAACTAACTAGAGTGAACACAAGGAAAACGTCACCAAAAGAGCACGACTAAAAAACACCACTAAATGACATGGAGGGAAAATTACCAAATAAAACTCAGAAGGACTTATATTTCAGCAAAACAGAACTAGAGCCAAAATGTGACCCATGACACTGAATTAAGAATATAGATTTTAGTCAGGTATTTAAAAGTCTCTTTGAAAATTTGAATTTAAAAATCTCTTTGAAACTGCAGTTTGAAAAAAACAACAAAAAATAAATAACTGAATATCAAACTGCATTAAGAGTACAGATTTTAATCAGGAATTTTTGCAATTTCCTGTTTACTTTTACAGTAGTTATTTGATTTGCTCAGTCATTTAGATTCTCCTTTCAGCCCCTCCATTTAGCCTTGCCATGACACTTTGAAGATCATGAAGCTGTGAATGGGGATGCAACAGACAAAAGTTGCACAATGCACAGTTTCTCCAATCACAGCCACAGAAGCCTATAACTCCTTCAGAGTTGTCTGGGTGTCTTGGTGGCTTCCCTCACTAGTCTCCTTCGTGACCGTGCACGAAGGAGACCGTGCCCAGACTTGACTTGACCTGTAATGGAGCACATTTGTGCACACCGCCCTGGTTTGCATTGAGATTTAGTGCCAGGTAAACAGCAAGGTGATGGCGGACATGCGCCCCAAAGCATTTGTGCCGTGTATTATGCACCTGCCGTAAAAATAAGGTTCTTTGTGTTCTTCATTCTCTTTGTCAGGCATGGTCACAGTCAAAACAACTCATGGCCCTGTTGGAGAAATCATGGGGCTGTCCTAACAATTTATTACATATTATAATTTTCTCGTTAGCCTACTTACTAGTACACCGCTACTATGACGAATTCAAATAACACTTTAAAGCAAACTTTTACTGTAACAGGTAGTGAACAGATAAACCACAGCAGTGACTTTGTACAGTAATGCACAGATAATTTTATCAAAAATTTAAACACTAAGTTCATTTTCTCTCACAGAATAGATAATGAAGCAAATCTAAATGTAGGTTGCTGAAATACTGACACAAACAGATAGTTTGGATGTAAGACGTGGCTGAGGAAAAACTTTCACTTAAATAAAAGATGGACTCTGCCGATGCATTTTTGTTAAACAGCCACTGGTGCTACACAACATATGGGTCAATGACATATTGATAGAACGAGATGTACAAAGGTTTGAATAACCCAAAGACAAGTGTTATCTATTACTCAAGCAGTGTATGCCCAAGGGTGCAGAGCACCAGAATCCAATCCAGGCTGGAGGCCCTGATTGTGGGCAGATCCGTCACAATCAAACCCAAATGCCAACAGCTGACAAAGCTTTTTTCCAGGTGCTTTAGGAAATCAATTTGATGAAAAGGTTCATTTCTCCTAAACCCTAGATAGCTCCTGCACTGTTCATTCCGCTTAGGAGGGGGCATAAATCTGCACCCTGACCTTGTGTATGCTACAGCCTTGCAGCTTGGCAGCTTAATGTGCAGTACATCTCCAGTGATGGAGTCCTTACCAAGGCTGTCTCAGATCAGTAAAACTGACACACCACTCCCCCTCAGGGCAGGTGATAGTCTCAATACTGCCCTTTGATGCAAAGTAATGTTTGCTTTGTTTTCTGGCAGTCCTTTGCACCATCGACCGTGCCGCTAGAGGAACAATCTTGGGTCGTGATACACAGCTGCTGTCTGTCAGATCCAGTCGAGGTCAATATTATTTAAGGTTATCCAAATATTCTGTAATTAAGAAGCAATTTTCAGAAGTGAAACTGCTTTTAATAAAATGGTTTAACGCAGTGTACCGTACTGGTGTTGTGTGGAGAGTGACGCACTGCATTAGTTTTGTCTTTGGGTAAAACCAGCAGAAGACAATTTGAAAGTGGCCTTAACACATGGCATTCACTTCTGCACTCCACTGTGGTAGCAGACAGATGTTAACCAATGTTTCAAATCCAAAATCAGAAAACGCGTCCTGACAGCCTGGGTAGAAACAGACACTTTACATCTATCTATTGGTCTTGGACTTCAAGCCGGTGGCTCTTTGGTTGAGCCAAATTATTTCACATCTGCAGAGCTGCGTCCCATTCGGGTATTTTTGCGTATCCTGAAACCAGTTTGAGCCAGTCCTGGAATGTGAAAGCAGAAGCTGTCCTGCAGTGAGAACACAGGGTTCTGGCGCAACTCTCGCATCTCTCCAGCCAGGAGCTCCACTCTTTGCAATTAGAGCATGTTTGCTGCTGGCTGTGCTCGCTCAGTGACTGTGTGGGCGATTGTGGATGTCTTCCAGGGCTACTGGTACAGGCAGGGGGCTCTTTCCCACCACACATGTGGCTGCAATTAAGAGAAGGAAAGGGCCGTGTTCCAGAGGGCCATTGTTACTGCCTGCACTCTCAGAGATCCCACAAAGCAGATGCTACTCAAATTGGACTCATTTGCAGTGCTCGAAGGAAGGAAGGCAAGAAGGGGGAATTCTCCCGTCACTATGATACATCGCCTTTTCAAGTGGTGAATAATGAGACTGAATATATTTTTGTACATTTTCTACCCCACAGACATTAGCTTGATTGAACACTTTTTTTGTCTCAGTGGTTTATTAATACAGCCCTTTGTTAAAATTTCACTAAAACTGATGAAAATTCCACAAAAGTTAAAAAATTTAAATACACAAATGAAAATGAATAATAATATTAATAATCATGTTAAAATTATGACTACTCATGATATGAATTTTGGGCAGTACTGTGACTTAGTGGTTCGCACTGTTGCCTCACAGCTAGAAGGTCCCAGGTTCTCTTCCGACCTGGTCCTTTCTGTGTGGAGTTTGCATGTTCCCCCGTGTTTGCGTGGGTTCCCTCCGGGTGCTCCAGCTTTCTCCCACTTCCAAAGACATGCAGGTTAGGTGAACTGGTGACTCTAAATTGACTGTAGGTGTGAGTGAGAGTGTGAATGTGCTTCTCTGTCTATGTGCTACTGGCGGCCTGTCCAGGGTGTACCCCGCCTCTCGCCCAATGACCTTCAGGATAGCCTAAAGCCACCCCACGTGACACTTATCTCAGAAAATGAATGAATAAATATTATGATTTTTGTTTTTGTTAAATTTCTCTACATAGCTGTCTGATCTTTAAAAGTATTGGCTAAACTAAATGCACACATATTTTAAACTACAACAGGGACTTCTAGCCCTAATATTGCCATCTTGTTTTTGTTGTTTAATTATGTGCACTCATACCTTTTTTAATGTGCTTGGCAAAATACTACTACTACTACTACTACTAATAATTATAATAGTAATAATAATACTTTTTTGGCTTTTGGATGGCCCCTGTAGCTCAGGATCACCACAGCAGATCTGGTAGAGATCTGTATTGGGATTTGTCCCATGTTTTACACCAAATGGCATTCCTGACGCAACTCCGGCAACTTGTACATGTAGAAATGTTAGTGGGGCAGATAATAGCAAAATCGTGCAAATTATGATACAAGCATCAAAGTTGCTGTGAATGCTCTTGGGGGCCTATTAATCAAATCTACCCGATTGGTCATTAGAACCAATCTCGTTTGGCTCTCTACGAAGGCGGTCGCATTCTGCTCCCTCTCCTCGCCTTATCTTCCCTGCTTGCTCCTCTCGTCTCGTCTACTGTCTTATACTTTGAGAGACTCTCTCCGCACTGCTCTCCAAACAAAAAATCATGGATTTGATTAACTGGTCTCTCAACGCAATTGACACCATCTTCTCGACGAGGAGTTTGGGATCCAGGCAGCCCACTTGTCCTGCGGGGACTTTCGCAGCTGGATACACGATGGATGCCTGGGAGAGGTGGCGAGTCGTGTGTTTGGCGGCTCTCTCCGTGGAGGACGTTGAAGATATCTACCTATTCGGAACCCTGATTACAGGACTTTTGCTGATTGGACTAGGCATTGCCCTGGTTTATCGAAGAATTCAGAGAACGGTGACAGCTGTTCAAAGCCCCATAAGGCTGCCCGTCATGATTGAAGCAGTGGGCAGAGCTATCAGCACTCAGACTGTGGACATAAACCGCAATATGGATAACATCATGGAGAAGCTTGTGGCTTTGCAA
>OMMV01162818.1:0-11240 GCA_900302635.1 Chatrabus melanurus
CGCTCTGCTGCTATACGTTTCGCCATGTGAATACCTACGGTTCTATAATTGCACAGACTGATAGTTGACATACATGTGATGTGTCAGAGGACATTTTTAGCCGCGATTAACAACGCACTAATTACTTAATTACATATTTCTTTTTTTCCCGTGCTAAAAGTGGCAGCCACCATCTTGGATTAACGTCATTTCTGTGGATTGGCGCACACACGCATACCTCTCCTCATTGATCGTTACAAAATCCATCAATACCAGCCATAAAATCAGGCCATCCACACTCCATTCGTCAACAGACAGCTTAGAAAGACTCCAGCCATCAACTATACAGGTATTTATGGCATTCTTTCACACAGAGGAAGGCATGATTTCAGATGTTTACCTGCTGGGTTGTAGTTTTGCATCAGGGCTCGCTGATTATCTTAAAGGCCTACATGTTGTCCATCCCAGGGACGTAGCACGTGAGCTCAAACTATCAAAGTTGGTCAGGAGGCCATGCGTTAGCACCGGCTTATGGTCTAGTATCTATGATAATGGAACAAAATGCTGCATACTGTTTGCACTTAATGCCACATGGTTTGACCCCACTGCTGTACACCTGTTGTGTGGCATGTGATCACTGCTATTTGTATTTGCCAGTTGGCCAAACCTATTATTTATTTCAATGTAAATGTAAGCTTTTAAACATGATGGCATCATGAATTTGGATTTCTCATTGCGAGATGTCTTCGTGCTCACTCCCTGCAGCATGTGTGTGGAGTGTGTGCGTGGCGAGGAAAGCTCCACTGGTGGCATCAGACAGCTCTTCCTCCAGTGGATCAGACAGCGATGAAGAACAAACTAAGATGGACTCTGCATCAGTTGAGGCGGTCACCACAGAGACCATCACCACGGGTGCTGGCAAGGAGACCATCCGACTCACAGTGGATGCCAAAAATGAGAGGGCCGTCTTTACCAGGTACATATGATTGTACACAAAAGCAGTGTTCCCCTCTGAATTGCAGCCGAATTGCAATGTTATTAATTGCAGTGAAGCGTCCCACATTTGCCTCTTTTCCTTGAGTCTAAACCAGTGTTCACCTTATCTTGGTAAACCATATTTTGTGCGCTTATTACTCTATTACTGTGAATGTGACGTGTTGCAACAGTCTCATGCAGAGGAATGTGCTGTGCAACACGGAGATGTATCACAATGACGGTTCGTTTGTTGGTCTTTAACCGTACACCACATTGTCCTTTTCACACATCCAATGAGTGTGCTGTGACTGTGCTCACAACTTCTGCCTGCTGCTCTTAGCGGTCGCCCAAGTGGGTCATCCATCCCCATCTCACCCTGTCCTCTGCATCTTCCTTTGTCACACCAACCACCTGCATGTCCTCCCTCCCCCTGTCCATAAACCCCCTCTTTGGCCTTCCTCTTCTCCTCCTGTCTTTTGGCTCCATCCTCAGCATCCATCTCCCTGTATACCCTGTATTCTTCCTCTGCACATGCCCAATCCTTCACCTCTCTCACTTTCTTCAAACTGTGCTACCTACCCTGTCTCGTGATCACTCCTCATCCTGTCCGTCCTCCTCACTCCCAATGAAAATGGGAAGAAGGTCTGGTTTAAAGCCCATGCATCCTTCAGGAAGCTTCCTCACACCTTCATCCTCTCAACACAAATAAGAAACTTCAGGGGGGTTTCCACCTTCATGATGTTTAACACAATGCACGCTGAACTGTAACACATGAAACGCACTGCCTGTGTTATGTTCGCGTTGCATCTGAGCTGCTCCACTGCAGCGGCTCACGCACGTGTATGTTCACACCGGGCTGCATTTGTGTTGCGTCACTGTTCAGTCTTTCCACATCATCTGTCTTTGATAATGGCTTTCTCTCACACTCTGCATTTTCTATGACCATTTTTGGAAGAGATATTTATTTATTTATCTATTTTAAACCGGGCGCAGTCAGCTTGGGCTTTTGTGTATGTGTGTGTTTTTTAAATGGCTCATGTAGTTGATCTGGCCATTATCTGACAGCACCTCCCTGAAGGCACACGTCGTGTTCAATGTATTATAACATATAAACTTAAAAATATAAATATATAAATGCATATATACTCACAATCAGCTTTTTCTTTTATAGATTATTTTTTATAATCCAGATCCTGTGGGCAATAGAGCTCCATGTGAGTTTAGTTGAGGAGCATTCAGGAAAGTGAACAGCAGAAAGTGATTTCTTATAACAGGACAGCAGTCGTATGACTTTTTTCAATAGCTGAAATGTTTTTTGTTTTTTTTTCAAAATTGTATTTGTTTTTCATGTCTGACTTCTTCCCAAGTCATAGAAACGTCAGTAAAAGGTGTTAATTATTATTTAATGTATGATGTCAAAATGACTGTCGACAGATCATTTTTCAGTCTATTTTTGCTGCATGGCGCACGCTTCCCTCATGCAGGTGGTGTGCAAGGTTTAATCTGTTAACACAGCTGCCTAAATGAAAATCAACACACAATGCAGCCACCATGCACATTCAGGCCTGAGAGTCTGACTTGGCGAGTCTTGTTGATGTCTTGCAGACTTTTGGCACCACGTTGTGTGATGTGACGTCATGGGATCATAGGTATTGCTGCAATTTCACAGGACAGGTTGCAAAATTTGTCCTTTCCTGAACAGTGACCATGGGAACAGATAAGGCATTTTTTCAAGTCAAGTATGCACCATATTGTCAGAGTATCATTATAAACCGTTAGAAGGCTCGTCGCCCAGCAGACGGCACAGAACTAAGGAGGTATGTAACAATAATGGTAATATTATTTTCCCTTAAAATCTCTCCTTTCCTGAACAAGCACATGCAGTAAAAATGAGGGCCAAGAGAGAGTATTCATGTTTATGAATGCACGCTGCATGCACATGGAAGCTTGGGACACACATTAACTTTTGGTTCAACTTCCATTTGTGATACTCCAGGATCAAATGTGCTTAAAGAAATATCCTTTCCTGAACATTTGTTTAACAACACAAGTGAGAATTTTTTTTGTAGCCTTTCCTGTGAAAATGCCTTTTGGCGGTTTAATGACAACAGCTTGCTGAATCATGCGTGTGCCTGGTGATGCGTGAGGGGTAAAAAGTCGTCATGGACCAGCAACAAGTTGTCAAGAAGGTGACACAAAGCTCACCAGTCAGCACCCAGAAACCACCAAGATGCAGTCAGAATCCAGTGGCAGCAAACATTCTTCCTCTTTTCAGCTGCAGCTGCTTTCGTTGTTCATCGCCCTGTATTTAAAGCCCCTGTCACCCTATCACGTATTCGCTGCCCGTATGCATTGCATATTTGAAATTTAATTTACAGCCCATATATGGGAACATTTGTTTATTTTTGGGGCCCTATTTGCTCAGGCCGTATGGTTCAGGCAGCTCTAAGACTCACAGAGAGCTGGAGGCAGCTGGTACGAGAAGGCGGGAAAGGGTACGGGAAATCCCCGGGGAGGAGGCGGGAAGCCCGTGGCAAGCCTACTGGTTGTGTAAGCGAGTCTATTCACAATAGTAGCAGCTACGTAAAGGCATGTAGACCTTGCATACGCTGCCGCAGCGTTTACGTACTGTTCCAGTAAAACGGCTACGGGAGGACCCTCCAAAGATTTTTGAACATTTTAAAAAATCTCGGCCTGTAAATTTTTCATCCCGTAAGCGTTCCCGTAGTGATTAAGTACGCTTCCCTTAAAGCTTGCATAACCCCCGTATTTTTAAATTTCAAAATATGGGCTTCAACGGGAAGCAAATATGTGATAGTGTGACAGGGGCTTAAAGGAGACTTTGGCACGCCTTTCCCGGCGAGGCCCAGCTGTGGCTGTGTCGTCATGATGTCTTGACGACGTCTCTACACTTACATGTCTTACTGGTATCGTAATGTGTTTGTGACATTTTGTGTTGACGTGGTGATTCTTACTGATGTTTTATCAGGTCGAGATGATGTCATGGTGGTGTCTAGTGGCACTGTTGTGGTGTAGTAACAGCATTGTGGCGGGGTCATGACAGTGTGATGGGTGGGGCACTTTTCTGAGTGAAATTGCCACAGATGTGCCGGACTGGCTAATAGAGCTTGACAATTGGACACCTTGCTTTAGAATATTTAGAAAGATGGAGGGTCAGAATAATTTCTGGGTCACTCAAGAACAGGACAGATGGAATAATATCCACAGTGCGCACACTATGTTTCTCTGACGTTCAAAGTGGCGTCCGTCCCTCTTTTTCTCTGTGCATTATCTTGCCCAGCTTTACCTTCCCCTTCTTTCTTTCTTCTCTTCCTACCTTGCTCCCGCTTGTTCCTCCTTATTCGTCTCCCTTTGACTCCAGAGTTTTCAGACCCGCCATCAGACGGTATGTTGTGCTTGAGGTCTTTACCTGTGGAGTGCAGAATGCCCTCCTAAATTTGAACAGTGGGTTAAAGGCATCAGTATAGAGATGTGCCACCTGATTTTGTTTGCTTCTTGCATTTGCCCACAAGTGGAATGTGATGGAATGATCTCTTTTGCCATTATCCAGGACTAACGTCATGCATAAGTCAAATTCATTAAAAAGAATGATGAACTAACCACCCAATTGGAGACCATGGAGGATTTTCACTACTCTTAACACGTCATTCGGCTTATCCCGTGTTCTCGACATAACCCTGTGTAACTCCACTGGCCACTGCAACGGCATCATGCATGGAACCATCCACTTAGCAGTACAAAAAGCAAACTGAGTTTTTTTTTTACTGTTATCTTACCAACGCACTTACACTAAGAGCTGAGTAACTTACGACTATGTTGATGATGTGATACGTGAGCAGTAATTCCTGCCTTAGTCACATCATTGATAAGACTCAAATAGGTTTGCTTTGTATTGTTTCCGAGCACTCCCACTACTAACAGTATGTAAGATAGCCTGTTACAAAACTGCCATCAGTGTGACATAAATAGTAGGCACATTACTAACAAACACTGACCCAGGCAGCATGAAAAATGGATTTTACCCCAGAATTAGCAACTTTGTGTCCCCTCTTTGTGCGGGACGCAGCTGGCAGCACAACAGTGGATGAGCATGTTGGTTTTTGGCTGTGGTAAAGGCAGACGCGAGCAGAGCAAGAGCTCTGTGGGGTTTTAAAATCTTTGTTTTGTTTTCGTTTTCCTGCAGCGAAGCAGATAAGGTGCCAAAAGAGGGAATATCCATCAAAGACAAAGAGAGAGACGGTACAAAAGACGGAGAACAAGAAAAGAAACATCATGACTTTCCCATCGCTGCTGCTGCTGCCGCCGCCGGTCCAACTGAGCAGCTGGCTGCAGTCACACAGTAAGTCTGTGTCTGCTTATATTTACATACTGCAGAAGGCACATTGTGTTTGAGTTTTGCAAGTGTCATTTTTGTCATTGGTTTCAGTGGCAAAAACAAAATTCACCTATTTATTTTTGTTGTGTTCCTACTGTAACATTTGCTTGTGTTGCCTTGCAGAGACATGCAGCCCTCTGCTAATGGACCGGCCTAAAGGCGGGGTACAGACACACACATGCTTCTCACCTGCCTACATCTTGCTTCCCATTAACTCCTCACACGTCATTTTTGTGTTCAGACACGAACGCGAGCTCAGGAGAGATTTCACGGCGGCTGTTGAGCCCAGAACAAAGCGTATGGCGGATACACGAGTGCACAAATGTGCACGCGGGTACTACTGACGCCTTTGTTGAACCTCAGTGACTTAATCAAAGTCAGATAGAACCCGATCCAAGAAGTGTGCCTGGAGAACCTTAGGTCTTACCAGACCCCAAAGCCAAATGTTGTGCTCAAATGATCAAAAGTGACACTAACTCGTACAAAAATTGGTGTCGGCACAACTGGACTGAGTTCCACATGAGAATTTCAGATTTGAGCTCGTTCACTCTCCGGGCATCGAAGGCACATCTCGTGGACTTTTCTAGCAGAGCATTTGACTCTTTAGACTGCAATAGGGAAAATTATATTTAAAATTCACAGCCAAGATTACAAAAGCCAAAATTCTTGCAAGATAGCCACCAGTTCATCTTCACTACTTCAGTGTACATGCCAAACAGACAAGTGCTTCTTTTTTTTCTTTTTTTTTTATCCAAATGTGTGAGGGATCTTTTCTTTCTTTCTTTCAAACATGACACATGGTTCCTTTGTCATTCCAAGTAGGATGTTTTGCGTTGATCATGAGAAAAATAAGAACTTTTTTTTTTTTTGTGTGTGTGTGTTAATTTAGGAGCATCAGACACACAGCATGTGTCACTTCCTCCTCGTACCGCCGAGTTCATGTAGTTTAGAAGCATGTGTTATTATATGTGTGTGTCTGTGTGTGTGTGTGTTTCCTCTCTGTCTGAGGTACAGAGTATATTCTCAGGTCAAAGGAGACATTTGCAGATTCAAAGAAAGCACACCTGTGTAACATACGCACACACAGCGACACGCACCTATATACACAACCATCCGTACACGCATGCAAAAAAATAAATAAATAAATAAAAGTGATGTCCACATGCCAATTCATATCACCCTCAGAGCTGTTTAAATGTAATCTTGTGACATTTGAACCTGTATTAGGTTGTGACAATTCTTGGTAATATGTAAACGTAATATAAATGTAAACAGTATATATAAACATTATATCTATTTTTGGAATAAATTCAGTGTATGGAAAGGTGGTTGTTTTGAAGGTTGTGCCATGGCTGTGTGTTGTATTGTTGAAATGCGGCAATAATGATGTTTCGGTTAATATCCCAGCATCAGATCCTTCTGCTCCATGCTTCCCATGAGGAGGTTTGGGATTGTGCACGTGTCTGAATGCGAGTCGATGGTCAGCAGCATGTCTTCCTTTGGCGTGTGCCGGACAGTCATGCTTTACTTTCTCTTTCTCCTCGTCTCTCTCTCTCACGCGCTCTCTCGCTCCTCTCTCTCTCTCTCTCTCTCTCAGGGTAGGACTTCAATTGCATATGGCTGTATTGTTGTTGTATTTATTTTTAAAGCACTTTCTCGAGAAGCACTTTTGGTTTTGGCGGCGCTAGTTGCTGCCGTTATTCCCCTCTCAAAGAGTCGGGAATGTTTAACTTGAATGAGTGAGTGATGTAGACAATTGAGAATACTTCTTTGTTGAGACTTTTTGTCTTCCCACCAGTCTATAACTGGGACTCATATGTGTGAGGTAGCATTGTTTCTTGTAATATCATAGGTCTAAACATTAATATTTGTTTGCACCCTCCATAGTGGTTGTTTTTGTTTTTAGTCAAATGATGGCGGTATCGGGGACGGGGATAGATTCCACATTAAAATACTGCGACAGTCTATCAGCTATTTTGCTTTGAGCATTTTGAAGAGTTGTGCAGCAGTATCCTTCGAAATGCCTCCGATCAGGCTGATGATCACGTCGTTTAGTTGTTCCACCAACACAGAGCTGCGGTGTTAGAGTTTAGAGTTGGAGGAGAGTGGCGTTTACAGTGGCTATACATCATTTAGCAATGATTAAAGGCAAAAACAGAGACGGCACATTTGTTGTGCCGTCGTGTTTTTTCGATCTACAGCTATCCAATCATAAATCAGTAACTCATCGTTAATGAATTATTTAATATTCTTAGTAACCTCCAGTAAGACAAGTAGAAAAGATAAAGTTTTTCCTGTGAACCCGGCACCACAAAAAAACAAACAAAAACACACAAGAATATGAGGCATTGTATCTTGAGACCTGAAACAACTACTCCTTATAAATTATACTGTATCCTTATGCGCTGGTTTACATCAAGATATGAACATCAGGGGCCTCAGTTATAAAACTATGCCCGGAATTCACGAAAAAAAAAAGAAGTGGTGAGTGCCAGGAAATAATCATATTTTGAAGAATGTACAAATGCACACCTGCACATTTGTTCCCCTTTCTAAATTAAAACCAACTTGGAAATCTGCACAGGTGCATGAGCTTCATCCCACCCTCAGCTCACCTGTAATTCAACATAAAAGTCAAATACAAACACTGATATTTATATAATCTAAATTACACACTCAGACGTCACCGTCGCCATTTGAGGAGCTCTTTAGCTTGATCCAATTCTGAATCCGTGAGCCTTATTTTAACGCCTCCGTGAATGAGGTGAGGAGCAGTACCTCAGGAGTGGTGTCAATGTTTCAGCCTGAAACCAGCAGTGGTGGCCTTGGTAACCATCAGACCTGGGCTTTGGACCAAGGCTTTGGCTTTAAAAATGAAAGAAACTGACATACAAGCTCATTTCAAGCTACATGGAACTTCAATCACACCTGCTCCATATTTGCATCATGTATGTGATAAGATTATTCTCCGGAACAATCCCAGACATGTCCAGCAGATGGCAGTGTTCAGCAGGTGGCAGACAGGTCTGTGGGATATTACATAAGCAAAACAAAGTTGGGTTTAGGTGTGATCTGGTGCATCAAAGTTCACCAAATATTAACCAGTTTATCTTTAATTTGGAGACGTGTACGATGTTGGCATTTATTGTTTTTGATTTTATATATATAACAATCTGGAGGAGATGGACTCATTAATTGATCTCTTCATTTAGTCAAGGTGATTTACAGCAATATATATATATATGCTTTTCCAAAGCCTACCAATGGATTGTGCTAGCGGTGCATCCTTGGTAAATGCTAAGTAGCACCTATTAGCCTGGATGTTTGCTATGACGACTTAGGCTGCTAATTTGAACTGAACATATTGACTGAAATACATTTTGAGACTTTGGAAAATCAGAATTGCACAACTTCTCCATCAGCGTTGACGTTTTCATTTTGTACAATCTTCAAAATGTCCATATGCGCGTCAGTTTCCGTGCAGGTACAGTGTGCACGTTGTTCCATTACATTTTGTTTCTAAATCCCGTTTTTTAAATTTTTTTTCCTGTTGAAAGTGGCGTATGCTACATTCAAGCACGATTTGGTGACTGAACGACAGTTGCTGGAAGATATTAGCATGAAATACAGTGCAGTCATTTTTAAGTGCCATTAGGTTTGCACATTAGCCTCTGAGAGACAGTGAGGGTTAATCAATTCAACCAAGGCTATTTCAAATGTGAGATTTTCCTTACGTTAGGGTGTGTGTGTGTGTGTGTGTGTGTGTGTGTGAGAACATGTTTGAATGGAGGAAAAGACAGCTGTGTTGTCAAATGCCTTTTTTGTAAAGTGGACTGATGCTGGTGGTTTTTTTGTTTGTTTGTTTGTTTTCATTTAGACAGTAATGTGTCTGTTACCTGTTGTCGATTTAGCTTGTACTTTCAGATATGAACATAATAAACATGTCAGACCAAGAAGCACGAGTCTGTGTTTGCCTGACACGGACACACGCTGAACAGGACTTTGCTTTGGACGAGCAGATATGTTTGCCTTTGGGGCAGGTGAGCAGGAGGATTATGTTGCTCTCCCAGTTATGTCCTTCACACGTGAGCCTGACTAACAATTAAAGTTACACCCTCACGCCGTCTATCCCTAGTGCAAACATGAAGCGCCCTCGCACATGTGTACATCATGCGCTCCAGGCAGATGTGAAATGGGTTCATGTAACACTTTGGGAGGAACTGTAAGCTCCTCTTTTGTATGAAGGCTCAGTTCTTTTTACCTTTCAGCCCAGAATGAAGGGCATCAGAGGGCTGATGCATACCCCGAATGTAAGGTGTGTGTGTGTGTGTGTTTTTTTTGTTTTGTTTTAACTACATACGACTTCATATTATGACTTCTTTGTGACTTTATCATGAAGTCAGTTACACCAATTGATCACAAATATTTTACTGATCCATATGAGCTTCTGATCAAATCTCTAGCCAGATACTTTTTGGGCTGTTTTGCTTGACCTTGACCTTTGACCAGTCTGTTCCAAAAGTTAATCTTCTGGAGACACTAATCCAAGTAATATTCCCTCCAAGTTTGGTGATTATTATGTTTTCAGAATCTACCATCCTATACATTTATACACAGTTGATTATTTCAATTAATTTATGAATTTGATCCAGTTTAAATCTCCCACAATCCAAAGTATTTTTTTAAACTTGGATCCATATCCGGGAACTTTTTGTTGCAGCATTCCTAGGGTTATATGATTTTCCCGATAATTTCCTCAAACGTAGGTTTAACGCATGCGGTCGTAAACGGGCTCTTAAGCGGTCGCAAAACTACGAACGAGACAAATTTTTCGTGAACCGGAAAGAGAAACAAGCGGACGGTCAACAATGGGCGATCAAAACACAAGCACAAAAAAAATTAGCGATTCACAACTATAAATACTGAAGAATTTGATGAATTAATCAAAAAGAAAGATAGTGAAGCACGGAGGTTGCGGTGAATATCTTCAGGACATATGTGAAAGAGAAGGGACTTGAAACACATTATGAACCATGGGAGAAGATGAAACTCGCCACGGTGCTGCAGAAGTTTTATGTGGAAGTACGGCGTGAAGATGGACAACAATACAAGACTGGATCGCTGATAAATATAAGAGCATCACTGAATCGGCACCTGAAAAGCAAAGGACAAGTCTCTGGATCTCTGGTATGTGAAATTTTCTCTTATTTATTTATTTTTTTTCTGTAAAGATTCTGAAAATTATAATATTCGTAAAATTGGATGCATTTTTCATCCAATACACATTTTTTAAAATGTGTATTGGGCTCTGCTCCACGTCGGCCAATTATTTTTTCAACTGATAGCGAGACCAATAATTTTGTGTATTGAACTCAATGCATCCAATTTTATAAGAAAATCAGTCCATTTGGTTTGTGGCAAACATGTTTTTTGCTTGGCCTTGACCTTTGACCAAGCTGTTCCAAAAGTTAATCTTCTGAAGACACTAACCCAAGTAATATTCCCACCAAGTTTGTTGAAAATCCATCCACTGGTTTTTGGCTATATTTTGCCTGACCTTGACCTTTGACTAATCTGTTCCAAGCATTAATCTTCTGGAGACACTAACCCACGTAATATTAGGTGAAAATCCATCCAGTTGTTTTTTGTTTTTTTGGTCTTTTTTTTTGACACACAGGACCGATTACAATACTCTGCTCGCCACGCGCGCAAGGTGATACTGTCAGCACGTTTCTCGGCCGTTTACGAGTGGGCTGCTGATAAAGAACACACCTGGCACAGATGGAGTCTTCCACCGCCTCTCTCTCTTTGCCTTAACGTTGACTTTGTCAGCTGCACTGTGTGTTCTCTTCACAGTACACACATATGGTGAAGTGAGCATACATGTAGC
>OMMV01162836.1:12379-24403 GCA_900302635.1 Chatrabus melanurus
GCTAGGAACAGGTCTACCAATATGTCAAACTAGGTTTCATTCCTGGTCACGCTACCTGTACTGTCCTTCGACAAGACACATCATCTGCATTGTCCCAGTCCCCCCAGCTGTAAATGGGTACCGGCGTTGGCTGGGGAAGTAACCTACAATCAACTAGCGTCTCCTTTAGGGGAGTCATAGACTCTCATCCACTTCACGCTATGGAAATCGGGGATAAGGCCTGGCCGCAATGGGCCTCAGGGCCTATATAAGACTTACTTCTTCTACTAAAAAAGAGGGTCTGGATCCAAGCACATTTGCCGATTGTGAAGAGGTGAGGGCACATCTTAGGCATTGATTGGCTGAGAGCTCTGACATCATCATTGCGATCGAGTTGTAGTACAACCAATGTGTAAGCAGTCAATATCAACCACCTGAACAGGTGCACTGTTTGGGTGCACTGCCTCAATTAATAATGTTATACTAGAAAACACATTTTTGGAGGTCAAGGTGACGGTTGAGGTGAAAGTTGTTTTAAAAAAAATGGAACAAATACAGTATGGTAGCCTTTGCACGCCGCAGCACTGACGAGGATTCTCATGGAGGATTTTATAAATATTATCAGATTCATGCATTGCATCTCTTCACGTGACTCATTTCCCATACCAAAAAGCAGGCCTGCAACTCCACAGAGGTAGGCCCAGGGGATGTCTTCGAGCGAGCCGACGTACTCCACGTGTGTGAAATACAGGATGACCGGCACGACGCTGAGGAAGACAAAGTTGGCGCTCCCAACAATGGTCAGAAACAGTGCGGCCTCTCCAAATCTGGCACTGCCCAGGACCATCTTGAAGAGCACCTGAGTGACGAAACAAAGAGACAGACACTGTGGTGAATACACAGCACCTGCCCCCTTAAGGAGCAGAAGGGTATTAC
Organism: Chatrabus melanurus; assembly: GCA_900302635.1. Taxonomy (NCBI): domain Eukaryota; kingdom Metazoa; phylum Chordata; class Actinopteri; order Batrachoidiformes; family Batrachoididae; genus Chatrabus; species Chatrabus melanurus. The sequence goes on from OMMV01162836.1 coordinate 13,295, forward strand.
AGAGGCTGTACCTGCCAAGCACCCGCCATGTGTCTGGCACAGGACCACTGCTGTCTGTTTATCGAATTAGGCAGCAAGGACGAGTAAGCCAGAGCTTGTTAGAATACATTCCATGTGGCCAGCAACCTAACGCACACATATCACACGCTTCAGAGCCCCATATATCTCATAATCTGCTTCTGTATTCTTTCAACGGGAAAATGGATTTACTCATGTATACCCCAACACTATGGACATAGTACGCTGGACACTGTGTCGTCATGCTAACACCTCGATACTAATGAGTGGTGGAAAGTTCATATTTGGAACACAAAAACCTCATGTGGAGTAGATACCATATAACGTGCTGCAAAAATATTTTCCACTCTGTGGAACTGCCTTGTGTCCTGGATGGCAAGCACTGGTTGTCTGTCTGGGCGGTTGCCATCCAGGACCCAAGGCGCTTTCGTAGTGCGTTTGAGGCGGCGGCACCGCCACATGCTCCCTAACTTGACCTGATAGACATTTGCCTAAATTTGCCTCCTAATAAAGGGTCCTTAATTTTTCCACTTCCGCCAGTACTTATCAGTGGAAAGTCTATATTCACACCATGAGTACCTCATGTGAAATAGATGGAGTGACACGAGTGTCGCTGTGAAATTTGCATGAATTTGCACAATATACGTCACAGACTTGATATTGATGTTGTAAGGTCGCAATTTGTAAGTCTATAAGCTGATTAGGTTTTGGTGGAGTTCTTTACATAAATTTGCATACTAATTAGGGGACGATACTCTTTTGGGAATCACTATATCTCACAGTACCAAATTGTGGTACATTCATATTTATACCATATTTGTCTATTTGCCTACAAATCGGCGAACATAATCCTTTTGGGAACCACTCTGTCTCCTGGTACTGAATGATGAAAAGTTCACATTTACACCATGGGTATCCCGTGGAATAATCGTTGCATCATAAGTGTTGCTATGATATTTGTGTACATTTGCACAATGATAATGGGGAGATTAATTTTTGACTTCTGGCCATATCTCACAAGCGTTTAGCATGGCAAAGTTCACATTCACACCATGGACATCTCACGTGTTGCAACATAAATTTGCCTGTGAATGTCGGGACTATTATCTTTTGGGAACTACTATGTCTCATAGCATTGAATGGTGGAACATTCATATTTACACCATGGCTGTCTCATGTTTAGCACATGTTGCAACCGGAGTGTTGCTTCATATTTGCACACGTTTGCATTATACTGAGGCGAAAGGAATTTCTGAGTTCCGGGTACAGCTCACAAATATTTAACAGTGGAAAGTTCATGTTTACACCATGGACACCTCATGTGGAGTACATGCTGCAAACATGAGAGTGCTATGATATTTTGATATTTGCATAAATTTGTATACTAATAAGGTGACTTTTGTTGGAAGTTCTGGCTGTACCTTACTGGTGCTTAGCATTGGAAAGTTCATATTGACATCACGGGTACCTCATGTGGAGTAGATGGTGCTTTTTATTTTGTACCTTACAGGCTGGATGTTTTGAGGATTATCTTGGTTCCACTATTACCTTGCTCACTGTAATACCTTGACTCAACTTATTATACAGTATACAATAGAAATGAATATGTCCTTATACAATATCACTTAAATATCAAAGTATTCAAAATGGTATGACCTCGCAATCACTGCATAAACTAACTTGACAAGTAGAGTGTTTAGTTATAAGAAATCAAAAACAATTATGTCAGAAAGACTATATTGAAAACACAGGTCCAAAGTAGAAACTCAGTGCAACAAAAGTTGCTACAAGCGTGCATATCTTTAATATAACACATTTAAATTATCACTTTTATAGCCGTTTTATTTTCTTTTACTTTTTTTTTAAACAAGTCAGGGGATGGAAACAAGAACTTTTCCCAAGTTACTGAATATCTCTTGGAGTTTCCTTAAAGTTACAGTGTGTAGGATGTAGTGTCATCTAGTGGCGAGGTTGCAGATTGCATTATGCTGTCACCGCTCACGATTTTGTTTCCCTTCCTGTTTTCACTTCTTTGCCGAATAGGATCAATGCTCCTTTCGCTTCTCTTGTTATAAGCAATATGTATGATCCTCCATTTCACAAAAATGAGAGTTCTCAAACTTGTTAGCCTGCACTAGCAACCAGAGGTGAGTTCAGCGCAAGAAAGCATTACAGAGCACTTTCCGCGAACGCTAACTGTTCCGACTGAACGGCCTGTTCGTTGCGAGAGGCACGCCTGCGAAATGGAGCGTGTTTGGATTCAGTGCCGGTCCACACTCCCGTCCAGATGGTGGCGGTAACGCACCTGTCGGTCTGCCAACCGCCATAAAACTTCAGAGAATAAGAAGAGTTGCGATTGATGTTGCGAAGAAATTTGTCGTTTCTGTGCTCTTAGATGAGCTTATGGACAACACACTGGAAAAATCACGCATAGTTACAGCCATAACTGACGCTGTTTCTGCTGGAAGTGTTGCCCTTGCAGTCTTCCGACGGCACGGACTACAAACACCGCCATCTTTGTGTCGTGAAGAGTCACACCGCGAGGCACCTCTGAGACCGTTCGCCTCCCTTAGCGAGTGTTCACTAACGCTTTTGGGGAACAGGTTGTTCAATGGCAAAGCGCTCACTAATGTTATAAAACGTTTTGTGCGCTGAACGCACCTCAGTAGACAGTGTATAGGGGAGCAACCACTGATTCCTCTTCTTTTTTTCTTCGCTCTTCCAGCGGCGCTGCAAAATGCAAAAGGGGGAGTAAGTATGTCCCCTTTGGGCTACTGTATCAACATGGCGGCCTCCACGAGGGGGCCCACTCCCATGTAAATGGCGCATTCTAAGCTTATAAAAACGCATTGATTTGTTGTTGCAGGTAATTAATCACTAATGCACAGATGGCTATGAATGCTATGTTCCATTATTGCTAATAAACACCCCTAAATCCTACACACTGTAGCTTTAAATCAATCAGTAATTAATAGAAACGGTATGGTACTGTGTGGTCAAAGGTCAGGATCACTGCAAAAACAGTGACAGTAAACAAAGCAGAGTGAGGGAAGCTTCCAAGACAAGAGTCACAAGTTTGCATGAAAGTGATTGGAGAAATCGGGCAACTTTTATCTGTTGCTTCACCAATTACTGCTTCGTGCTAAATAATGTAAGATGAGTCATACAGTACATATTTTTAGCTACAGCTTAAAGCTCGCTGCAATGTTCTTTGCAATCAGTTGCACACAGATACCTTGTAGAGCGCTGACATCGAAGCAGAGGCTACCACCAAAGTAATGCCGATGACCGAGTGGCTGTGGAATCCATCAGCATAGGTCATCATGACGATACCCGCTATGGCCAAGATAGCAGCTACAATCTGCAGAGAGAAATGATGAGGAAGAGTGAAGAAAGGATGCACAGCATGCTGCCGACAGTGAAGTGACGCCAGAGTGTTTACTGCTGTGTGTGGCACGGCAGAGACAGTCGGCCTCGCAGGGCCAGACTCGTAAGAGTTCAGTCGTAATTGACACAAGGATTCACTTAAACAATCAGCTGAGCTCAGGGTGATGTTTAACTTTTTTTTTTTTCTCATGTGCACAATCCGGTGCCGAATTGATTTCTGACATTGATTTCCTTTGCGCTGCGCTCGTGTTGGCAAACTAAACGCCCCCCCACCACCACCTTGATCCAGCACTTATCACATCTACGCCTCTGCAATTATCACAGGAAGCACGCAGCGCCAAGATGACTCCCAACCTTCTCTTTCACATCCTCCTTAATCAACCTTCAAGTACCAGAAGCAAGAAGAAAAAAAAAAAGGGACGACAAATCATTTTTGACACGTGTGGTTTTGGTCTTGTTTGACTGTGTGTGGTCATGAAATGCTTTTACACGAATTGCACGTGCAAACACACACGTTTGCTGGAGGTGGAGCGATAAGGATGAGGAGCAGTCCATACTGAGTGGATTAGCTCCGCATTAAGGAGGTGTCAGGAGGATAAATGGGCCGCGTGTTTTTGCTTGGCCGAAGCCCTTGAGCACCTTTGGTAAAATGGCTTCCTTTGCACCGCAGGCCGCCCGTCAGTCACAGCTACACCTTTCATTTGCAGCGAAGAGCCGTTTGCTTACAGGGTCAGCGACCCCACATGTGCTGGTGTTGGGGTTTCTCTGCACAATTGACGCGAAGAGGCCAAACGGACCCGATGCTCGGCACGCTCGGCGTGTTTGTGGCTGATCGAACATTTAGCGGTTTATTTTGATTATTACAAAGGGATTCGTGCTTTATGTTTATGTATATTAAAGGAGAAGATCAGCTTTTTTTTCAACCTAGGCTCTATTTTTAGATGTTTTGTGGGTCATTTTTTAACTCGGGACCAAAATGAATTTAATTGGCACATTCTTTATTTAGAACACAAACTCCGCATTAGCAAGCAGAAGCGAACCGGCTAATTAACCGGCAAAAATGTCAGAAGTGTCCGGTTGCACGCCCCGCTTCAATGCAGAACTAAACAACAGAACTGCTGCAGAACTACAGCTTGTTCTGTAAGACCGAGTGCCCCCCTCCCCCCACAGTCGCTAACTAGGCTAAAGTAAGGCTAACTGTATAATCAGTCATTTTAAAAAGTTTATTTACATTTAGTGAGGTAAACGTGTGCATGTTTTGCTCTGCATTGAAGCAGTCTGCAACCGGACGCTTCTAATGACGTTTTCACTTGATAAGTGGTGACAACAAGGAGTTTACTCTGACTTTTTATTGCCCTGTCCACTAATATTAATTAGCCGGTTAAGGCGCAGTCACACTATGACATTTATCCCAGCGTGTGCTAAACGCAGGGCAAAGTCGAGAAAACTGGCCAAACGACAGCAAAACTCATGTTGCCAGAGTTTGGTAGCGAACCTCAAACGCAACACGGCGTTCCACAACGTGGTTGTAGCGATGGTAGGCATTATGCCTCATTTACACCTTATGCAAAATACGGATACGGAGCCTTTCATCTGTTCCTTGCGGTCGTTTCGTCCGTAATTGTGCATGTCGCCGGAGAGCTTAGGAATACGGACGAAACGGAACAATACCACCAGAAATCATGGTGGCAGTATAGAGCCAGCAGTCCAACCAGTCAGGAAAACAACAAAGAAGAGTCTCAATGGGTAAACCAAAGAGAGTAAAACTCTCCATTAATGTGGCGACTTGCATTAAATGGTCTCACATTCCACCGTCACGTACACCTTTTGCGCTGCTGCCTCGAATGATGTAAAGTAAAATCACCTCCTAGTCGGCATTTTTGTTGATGTCTGCAACTTGGCACTCGGCACCGCCATCTAGAGGCTGTATTGCATAATGTCCATACCAACGCAAAAGACTCGCGGAGGTATGACGGAAATAACGTTTGGGACGGACGGACGTATTTACGTACGGAAAGTGAGTATAAATCCAGCCTTAACCAGCGCTCCATTAGAACAAACGGGACTTTTGCCAACGTGGCAAAGTGCGGGAGAGGGGTTCGACACGCCACTGTCCAGTGATTCTGAGCAGGCAGGGAGACGCAGCACCCAAACGTTAGCCAGCACAGATGATCGCACCAGTAACTTAGGCTAGCGGAGGCTTGCAGAGGCTAACGGATGCTAACGGAGGCTAACTTGGTCATAGCGGTGATGAACTTTTTCTAACGTTCTCCAACGCAGCCAGAGGTACGTCAGCAAACGGCAAGGAATTTTAAACATTTTGAAAATTTTTGGATGTGGTTGACGTTCATCGGCAGAGGACGACGGAGCCCAGACACCAACGTTTGTAAATACGTTTGTCTACGTTGGCCCAAACGTCTAGGTGTGACTGTGCCTTTAGTTTCAGCTTGCCAACGCGGTGTTTGTGTTCTAAATAAATAATCTGACGATTAAACTAATTTTGGTCCCGAGTGAAAAGATGAACCCCAAAACATCTAAAGATACACTGCTACAGCTAACATTTTTGCATTACATTTCATATTGCCAGCTACATCCGCAGCTGTTTTAGCGCTTACATCAATAAAACCAAGCGATCTGTTCGTGCACACAGTGCGGTATCACCGACACAGGTCACAGCCCTCTTTATAGATGATTTAGCTTCCTCGATTTCGTCCTCAATTCATTCTTTCTGTGACAAACTCATCCAAGATGCTCTGCATTGCTGCAGACATTCAAACGCTGCAGCCCCCATCAGTGAGCGGAGAGTGCTGCACAGCAGCGGAGCAGGATTATTACTGTATTTGTCTCCTACTGAGCCTTTCATCACGCGTAATGTGCATGGAGTGCGGGGGCAGCTTGACGGGGAGGTGGGATGGTTGTGAGCGTGCACCAGAACAAGGGGGAATCCATTCTGCAGAGTGCAGGTCGCTGCGGATATGACAGCATCTCAGGCGTGCAGTGGGAGGAGAGCAGGAGGCACTTCCAGTCGCAAAGTGAAAGCCGTACTCTCCTGTTTCTCCCTGCTTAGCTAGAAAACTGCTTTGACATGCACGCAGGCGCGTGCGCACAGACACACCGCACAGGTGAGTGACAGAGTGATCATTGGGGGGGAATCACGCTGTCATAAGACTATACTTGACTATGCCGCAGTCATAGCTCATATTAAACAGTAAATTCAGTCACAATCCAACACAAAGTCTCTTGGAAAATATATAATTGGGATTTCTAATGATCAGGAAGGAACCACCGCATAATACAGTACTGTGCAAAAGTTTTAGGCATATTACATGTGTCTAATTTTTTCTTTTAAATAAAGAGAAGCTGTTAAATCGTTCATATTTATGAATATGTAAAATGTCTGACTACATCTCACCTTTAAAAATAATCATTTCTTTTCGGTGATAAATTGACATAGTTTGTTTGAGGGTGTCTCTTCAAATTTATAAGGAAATCAGGCTGTTAAATTGGGTTTTAAATTTTTTTTTTTATTATTGATTGATCCTCTGCAACTGTCTTTGTGTTGTCAAGTACTAGGCAGTACAGTCACAAAGAAAACAAAATTTTGGGTTTTTGCATCTTTTTAAAATGAGGTTTGTAAATTAGTAATTGATTGGTCACTTTAATGAAAAATAAAACGTAATTATTTCATATTTTATTTGTGTTGCATTTTTTTTTTAGGGGTGGTGCAGATTTCACATGTTTTTCTGTTAACGATGATGCCTGGGGGCATTGGTTTGTTTTTAAAAAAAATTTAAATGGGTGCCTAAAACTTTTGCACAGTACTGTAGATATGATAAAAGAGTTATAGATTCACATCAGAACACAGTTTAAAACCGAATGGAATGAGTAGAGCTTAGACGAAATTACAAGCTTCTTTTTCTCCATCAAAATAGAAGTACAAGTCCTATATAGGCCCTGAGGCCTGACGAATGCTACATGCTAGTTTGCTAACGAGGTAAACTCGCTAAACTGGAGAATTTGTAGTATTTCAGCAGAAAACATTCGTACTATCCACTCCCCTTTCACAACTAGGTGGAAATTATTATGCACATCTTGTTTTGGCATATGTCGAGCAGTGGTTTCATAAAACGGAGTTAAGTTACATATCTTAATACAAGCTTGCCTCATTAACGCCTTGTGATTGGACATTACTCTAAAATCAACAAAAAAAGCTAGACAAAAGTTTACAGTTACAGTTTACGTTAGGTCAAAAGCCGACCCTTTTTTACGGCAAGTTTGGATTAATGGTTTCCTCCTTGGTCGGCAGCCTTTCAGGTCATGGTGATGGAGCGATCTCAGGTGGACAGTGTCACATTTCTGTCTGATGCCTCCAACTCCTTCATCAGTTCCTTAGTTGTGATCCTATGGTTCTGTTGGATCTTTAAAATAAAAGCCCATGAATTCCTGGTTGTTAATTTGGGCTTCCTTCCTCAATGATGTAAAGTCTGTGTGATCCCAAGCTTCTTATATTTTTGTACAACAGACTGTACAGTTGGTTGTGGTGCCATGAATCTTTTTGAGATGGCTCCTAAGACGTTGTGGTGGCAGCAGACCAAGCAGCTCAGCCCACACTTCCCTATCCTCGGCCAAATCCTCTAACTCTTCCTGGGGGATTCCGAGACATTCCCAAGCCAGCTGGGAAATATAATCCCTCCAGCGTGTCCTGGGTCTTCCCCGGGGCCTTCTTCCAGTTGGACGTGCCTGGAAGACCTCCCTAGGGAGATGGCCAGGGGGCATCCTCACCAGATGCCCGAACCACCTCAGCTGGCAGCTACTATGGTGATATGAAGAAGCAGCGGCTCTACTCTGAGTCCCTCACGGATATTCAAGCTTCTCACCCTGCCCCTGAGACTAAGCCCAGATACCCGATGGAGGACCCAGACCCGGATAAGTGGAGGAAAATCCTAAGAAGTAACCTGACTTATAGAAGAAGTACAAGAAAGTTCTACATAGGTCCTGAGGCCCATTGGTGCAGGTGCTTATCCCTGGATTCCGTAGCATGAAGCTGAGGAGCGTCTACGATTCCGCCTTAACAGGACTCTAGTTACTTCCCCAGCTGAGACCGGGACCCATTTACAACTGGGTGGACTGGGACAATGCGGAAGAAGTGCCTTGTCCCAGGACACAGGTTAGCGTGACCGGGAATCAAACCCAGGTCTACATATTGGTAGGCCAACTCCCATCCAACTGTATAGTTGTTCACGGAACCACCACCACTTTTTGAGATGGTTCCTAAGAAGGAACCTGACTAGCAGAGATCCAAAACTTTTCTCCAAAAGCCTTGACTTAATTCTTTAGACTTTTTTCCTACTCTTGAATGCAAGAAGACTCTGGTTCTTCATTTCAGCCCATAAATACAGCCAAAGCTTCCCCAGTTAAACTCAAAATATGCCAATTAGTCATTCTGAAGCTTTTACAAGTAATTCAATCCTTTTCTGAAATCTTTCATGCTGTTTAAAGACACGTTTATATGTAAACTATCGACCTGGAAATCTGACACAGTTAAGAAAAACTGTAATGAATCTGCCTTATAACTACTATTTTCAAATAACTTTATCTGAAAATAAAATAGACATTCTGACTTACTTAACACACATATTGTTTGGTAAAATGGAATATGTGCAGTCGGAGAAAATTGGGTTTTAAAGTTTTTAGCCGAGGTGTATGTAAATTTATGCCCACAGCTGGGTATTGAACAGATGACAGCACTCACCCTGACCCCCATAAAGCGGTCTCTGAGTACAATCCACGACAGCAGGAAGACAAAGGCCTTGTTGCAACAGAACAGCGCCGATACGTCTGTTGTGTTGATCTTCCTGAGAGCCTGCAGGTACAGGTAGTTGGTGAGGATCCACAGCAGGCCAAAGGGCGCAACCTTGGTGAAAAACACCTTGGGTGTCAGCCCGTCGTCGCCAAAAAAACGACAACACTCCCTACACAGAAAGATAATAGCACAGTATACTGAATACATGTAGTTCTATTCCAGAATAAATGTGAGCGGCCTGGGACTGTCGTCTGAACAAATACGAACAGAATCTGTCATTAATTTATCCCGCGCTCTCTTTCTGTGCAGCGCATGTGGGCGGCAACAGCGGGACTATAATAAGTAAATATTTGCAAACACAATCAGAACTTGCCACAACGCGAAAGAATGAAATATTTCTGAGCTGAAATTCACTTGTCTCATGATACTAAAGAATTCATGTCTTCACCAGGTGTTACATAAAATGTGTGTGCAGGTTGGCGTTGCCTCTACTCTTCAGTCTTTTTGTGCTAAAAACACAATAGTGCGACACTGTATAGCAGTGAAACAGAAATATATTCTCGTTAAAACTGCACATGATTTTTTTTTTAGACCGCTATAATCAGTCCTGCTCTCATTCAGACTGCATGCATGCACTAAGAGAGGTGTTTGCGGCAGCGTGGGAAATATCATTTCTGCTGCAGCAGTCAGACATGAACAATAAATATATTTATTACTGTATAATAGAAATATCTGGTTAGCAGTGCACTGTGACGAGAAGCGGAGGTGAGCTTGGTCAGTCTCCAGGTAAAATCTGTTCCTGATGGAGGTTTATGACGAGCCTCCCCACACAGTCACTTTGTTCCCACATTAGTCACCAGCAGCAGAAATGGCTCACACACAGTAATGGTTTGGATTTACAGATGCAGGGTTTATGTCAAATTGTGTGTGTGTGTGATAACATATACTATATGTTATCACATGGCTGTTTTTGTATCGGCCCTTGTATCTGCCAGAGGCTGTCCATATCAGTCCTCACCTGCTGGCTCGGGATGATGAGGATGCCGAAGGCAGATACAATCAAGGGACGATACAAAACAGCCATGTGATAACCATTTTATCATTAATATATTAGCCGAGTATATCGCTGGACTTAGGAAAGACTCCAAATTTGTGCAGAATGTACAGTCGTGAAAAAATTAGGGCACCCTTGAGCTTTTACACATTTTAATTTTTGTTTTATGATATCAAACTAAAAAAAATTTCAGGCTTCTTCATAATAAAATTTCTTAAATGATGCCGTTTAAACTCACATTGAAAACAAATCTCTACAATGTGACATAAATGAAATAAAAATATCAAACCCAAAATAATAGCGTGAATAAGTATGTGCCCCCATTAATATAATGCAAATAAATCATCACTTTACAGTCAGTTTTCTTTAGACACACCAGGGGATGGATACATGAACATTTCCACGTCACTGAACATGTCTTGGACTTCATTCACATCAATCATTAAGAAATACAAACAGTATGGTATTGTATGGTAAATCTGTCTGGAGGAGGCAGTTCTCAAAAACTGAGTGACTGTGCAAGAAGGAGACTAGTGAGGAAAGCCAACAAGACACCCACGACGACTCTGACGAAGTTATAGGCTTCTCTGACTGTGATTTAGTGCAGCAGACAACCAAAACAATTGTGCAATTTATGATAAAAGCATGAAATTTCTACCACAGTTAGTACATACCATAAGGTTTATTTTCAGATATTTGGCCAAGTTGGATTTGACCTCTGAGGACTATGAGAGGTCAATGAAGGATTACACAGGGGTCAAAATATAAAAATCCTCCAATCATATTGAATCATATACCATATTATTTGCCTGATCATAAAGATTCCAAAAAGGTATAGTTTGGACTA
>OMMV01162838.1:0-11083 GCA_900302635.1 Chatrabus melanurus
GTAACTTCAGCTACTGGATGCTACTGGATGCTAACGAAGGCTACCTTGGTCGTAGCGTAGATTAACTTTCTCTACCGTTCTCCAACGAAGCCACAGGTATGTCTGCAATCGCTGAAATATTTTCAACATGTTGAAAATTTTGGACGCGGTCAGCATTCATCAGTGAACACCGGGGAAGGCCAGCACAGGCTACCGGAGGCTAGCGATCACTGACGAATGCAAATGCATTCATATACGTTGGCCCAAAGGCATAGGTGTGACTGCGCCTTTAGGTAACTGTCAGTGTTCAAAATATTAAAGAATTTGAACATACGATTTTCATTTTATTTATGGAAATCTATGGATTTTCTAATGCGTTTTTCTTTACATTCCCATTTTAAATTGCATTTTCCTCCATTTAACAAAAAAGGACTTAGAGGGTTTTGCAGATGAACTCTTCTAAGCGGTCTCCCAGCCAAGTACTAATTAGGACCGGCTCTGCTTGACTTCTGAGATCTGACGGGATCGGGTGAGCACAGAGTGGAATGACTGGCCAATATCAGACTGATATTGATCCAACATTTCGGATCGGTGCACCCCTGCTTTTAAACACTAATATGATATCATATATCACCTTTCTATTGGTCACATGACCTTTGACCTTGGGTGACCTTAAAAGGTCGATCTCAAGGTCATAGCTGTATGACTCAAGCAGTTTGGAGCCAATATGGATTAAACACGGTGGAAGGTTTGTGTGTTCGTCGAGGATAAATTGGTTCAGTTTTGGGCAGAATTGATCAAATGTTAAAGCCACACAGATCCATATATTATGGTATAATCACAAGGAATTAATTTTCATGACATATCAAACTTCTTGTTCCAAATGTATTTATGTCAAACTGCATGACATTTTTTTCCTCCCCACCTGTTTTGCATGTGTATCTGCGGACGCCAGGACTCCACAGGTGTCGTACAACCTGGATACTTTGCTGACACAGTGCAACGCGGGCTGTTCCTGCTCGGTGAAGAAGTGGGACCCGGTGTGCGCTCAGAACGGCATAACGTATGTGTCGCCCTGCCTGGCCGGCTGCAAGAACTCCACCGGCACTGGAAAGCAGATGGTAAGGCACCTGGCTCGTAGATGCTCAGTGAAGAATAAGACTGGTCGATAAAATTGAGTTCACATGTGCTATTCTAATCTCATTCAAATTCTATGTTCTGTACCCCAGTAAGTGTAAAGGTGGAAAAAAAAAGAATGGGCAAAATGATAACGTGCTGATTTAATCATTTGCGCACACATATCACTTTGTGGTTCCAAATGATTAAAGTGTTGCTCTTGAATTAGCCTGTGCACAGATTGATTTGTACTCGTGAATTAATAATTAATTTAGATGCATTATCCGCTTGCAGTTGTCACCTTCATTCCATTAGCAGCTTGCAGCTTTCAACTTCATTCCATTAGTTTTAGCTTGTCAACCTTCACTGTGCCGCAATTTGATTTAACACGGTGGGACTGACCTAGATATCCAGTATAGGTATACTTTCTTGCCACCAGGAAAGGTGGAGGCAGCAAATCATGCATGCTCCCACATTATTAATTGAAGATTAAAGGGGTACTGTTGTGATTGAAAATTGATTTTTTTTTTTATTATTATTTTTGTAGCTCCTTACTACAGTTGAATATGGTTGGAGTTTCAAGTTAAACATCCTCAAATTGCCACAATTCTACCTTCATGCACATAGAAACTCTCCTGTTGCCTGAAACAGCTTGTTTTAGTTGTATGTGACATACGTCACTGCCACACTTTTTCCATTTAAAGCAACAAGCATAGAACTAAAACAGTTTGGTTCCTAGAGACCTGAAGTTTGTGTGTACCTTTTGGGTGTTTTTAACTACAAACTTTGAAACTACCATTGACACACTTTGTTAGCTTACTGAAGAGGTGCATAATATGACCCCTTTAAGAACTAGCAGTTTCCCACTCAGATTACTGTAGACTGGGTTGTAGATTGCACCAGAAAGTGTAAGATCAATCTAGTGCAACTTCTAGGCCAGTGGTTCCCAATCCTGATCCTCGGGACCCAAAGTACTGCACATTTTCCATTTCTCCCTGCTTTACCTGCACATAATGAGCTATATCAGGTGTGCTCCATTGTTCAGCCAGCAGTTCATTGGCTGAATACACCTGACTGAGCTGATCTGGTCTGAGTAGACCAGGCACAAATGGAAAATGTGCAATACTTTGGGTCCCGAGGACCAGAATTGGGAAACAATGCTCTAGGCTGTTCATTGCACCCAGCAATAAATGATGGACCGCTCTCTAGGAAGGTATGGGACCCTATCCATAGTGCACAGTCTAAAGCGTATAGCGCAAGTGGATTTGTATTTAGTCACATAAATAGTCATGGGCCTGTTTTGGGCATAATATGAATTAAACACTCAGTGTCTGCAACTGGCCCATTGCTAATTAGACGGCGGGCTCAAATGAGAGGTTTTCTGGCAAGTTAATTGATTTGTGTGCAACGCATCAAAACACGAGTGGGGAGGAGCCACCAAAGCTCCCTGAGGTGAAGCAGTAAGATGAAGTTTTGTATTTTTCCGTTTCGTTTGATAAGTGATGAAGAGGAATGCACATTCCTGTGCGTACAAGCGGAGTGTATGTGCATCACGAACCCGCTTATGTGAGGCGCATCTGAACATTGCGCCGTGTAAATAGCAGAACTCTGCACTCGACTTTAGACCAGGTTTTTGTTGGTCTGTGGAACAGTTGCTTTCTGCTGCTTCAAGATAACAATGCATCAACACTGGGCCTGACCGCGCCTTATTTTAAGACCAACATGGCCATGGGCACACAAATGAACGCATTTCTACTCGTTATTTACACGAGTGCTAGCCGTTAAAATTACAAGTGCATCGTTTGTAAACTGAGAATGACATTTGCATTGCGCTGTGCAGTGTTGTGTGTCGAGTAGAAGATGGGGCCCAAAGTCTTAAAGAGAATGGATTTGCCCAAACCGTGAGGAATTGGCACAAAAATATTAGCAGCTAATATGTAAATATCAATACTGACACTAAAGGTTTTGGATTGTTGTCTTTTTCTACATTTCTTTGCTGTGGTTTTTCAGGTGTTTCATAACTGTTCCTGCATCAGGGAGAGGACGGATCCAGGAGCGAACATATCGGCTGTGTTGGGCCAGTGTCCAAGGAGGAGTAACTGCGATCACATGTTCAAAATCCTAACGGCTTTGTCCACAATTGGCTCCTTTATTTCCGGACTCGGGGGCACTGCAGGTTACATCGTACTGCTCAGGTCAGAGAAAAAAAATTACTGAGTATCGATCAGCTTCTTTACAACTGAGTTAACAACAGCTGTCAAAGTCCATTTGAGTTTAACCACGCCCTTATTTTTGAAAAAAAAAATGAAAGTTTTTAAGTCACTCATGTTTGAGGATCTTTGGATAAGTTAATACTCTGTTGACATTCAGGGTCATTCTACTGTTCTTGACCTATTTCTTTAGGTCAAAGTTCACAGAGTAAGTGGTCACAAACAACCACAGCAAAGCATCTTTAAAATAATAATAATAATAATAATAATAATAATTATTATTATTATTATTATTATTATCATTATCTCCAGCAGGGGTATACAACAATGTACAATAAAATAAATAAATAAATAAAAATTAGGTACATTAAACACTAAAACTTTGTAAAATAACGAAAACCTGCAAATCACGTAATACTTATTGAAAAATATAAATATATAAAATGTATGACCTTTTTTAACTTTAAAGTGACAAAATTGTCATGAAAGTTTGTTTTTAATCTGGTTTTTACAGTAATTTTATTATCACGTGATTATGGGCAACTGCCTTTGTGGTCCTGTTTATCAGGCAGTACACTTCCAATAAATCAGTTTAGTTTGTAACTTGATTCCCTTTTTTCATGCATTGAACCAATAGATCTAAGATTTCTTCTATGCACACAAAAGGCTTACTTCACTCAAATTTTGGTCACAAATTTGTTAAAATCCATGGCAGCGAGCACTTTATTGTGACCAGTCCAAGGTACATCTGTGCAGTAATCATGCTGTTTAATCAGCATCTTGATGTGCCAAACCAGTCAGGTGGATGGATTACCTTGGCAAAGGTAAAGTGCGTACTAACACGAATTTTAACAAATTTGTCAGCAAAATACGAGGGAAATAAAACTTTGTCTGTCCATCTTTTAGTTCAACTCATGAAGTGTAGCATTTATGTTTTGTTGATTATCAATAACAAATTTATTTAATTGTTGATGGAATATTAATGTTTGGATATTTCTGATCTGATTTTCTGTTTTCTGGTGCAACTCTGATAAACAAAAAAAACAAAACATGAAATTTTGTGGATTAGAATTTGAAAAAATTTCGCACAGCATTCTTTTTTCCTCATGTTTTTCCACTCACAAAATGTTTACAAATCCCTTAAAATAAAATCCTCCAAGCGAGGACAAGGGGCGTTGGGTGATGCAGTCTTCACTTTATTTACGTATTAGTACGATTTTATGTTATTAATGTCCTCTAATTTTCTAGGTCCGTAGACGAAGACCTGAAGTCACTGGCTTTGGGTATGCAGACACTGATAGTGAGAACTTTGGGTGAGTACTAAAAAGTCTTTGCATATGAGAATCTTGCAATAATTTCATAGTAATTTCATCAAAATAAGATCCCAGTGAGTTACGTGTATGACTTTGGGTGTCAGGTGGGATTCCTCCACCGATATATTTTGGAGCACTGATTGACCGGACATGTTTGAAGTGGGGTAGCAAGCCCTGCGGAGGCCGAGGAGCCTGCAGAATCTACGATGCTAATGCATTTAGGTACGGTGATAAAAGCCTTTTAAACATTTTAAAAAGGAGAATTTAAAGCGAGCTCACATATATGTCCTCTGTGTTCCAATGTGTTTAAATTACAGACTGACATTCATGGGGTTGGTTTCTGGACTCTACTTTACGTCCTTCCTGCTGTGGGGATTGCTGTACAGGACAGTCGTCAGGAGAGCAAATAAGTTAGCGGCGAGGAAACAAGCCAAAGACAATACGCCAGAAGATAATGGATTGGTGAACGGACATGCCGGCGTCAACATCGGGGAAGACAAACAAGACTCGGACAATGAGAGCACGGTTTAAAGTGTTTTTAGGGAAGCAACAGCACTGCGTAGTGTGCAGAGATTTTCCCATGTCCCAATCCTGAGCCGGGCCAAACGTGGCATAGGTAACAGCGACGGCGCTCTTTGGACTTCAAGCAGCTTACCTCTTTTCCACAAAACTGTTGTGCAAACACTTTTCTTTTTACTTCAGAGGTCAAAGGTTAGTTTAAGATGACGTCAAGTGTTTAAATCAGTATTTTTTCAAAGCAAGATAGGAAACTTCAGCGCAGCTCTCCAGCAGTTGTAGCCACGAGACGATTTCATAAGGTCAGCAGATTTGCAAACTAGTTGAGGTGCAACAAAACAAAAAACCTGTGAAACCGAACAACCGCAATATTTTACATTTAACCAACTGTGGCTGTGTATGGTTAAAAACGTGAGGTTTCCAACACTGATTATGAATTATATTATCATGTTCAGACGTTTGAGGCCGGTGTACCGTTACACCCATACAAACTACCGTCAAATATTTGACGCAACTTGGAAATGATTAAAAAAAATATAGTATACATTATTGTGTTTTGTGTTATATTAAAAAATGATCAAAGATGCTGCAAAAATAAAGAAAAGCTTCGAAATATCAAATATTTTTTGATAGAGTACTAAGCATTAAAGACTAAACAAAATAAATCCCTGATCGAACGATCTTTTATCTTTGAACCCGTGTTCTTTTAAAAAAATCATTATGTTGATCAATTCATTAATCATTGATTATTATCTGCTGTTTGTTGGGTTTGTTCAATCAATCAATGGGCTGTAAACCTACAAAGTAATCAGGGTTTTCTTAATGTGTGAGTGTATGTTACTTTATTCAATATACTACTTTTTTAATAAAATAGAAAAATATGCAACTTTTTTTTAGAAAATTGAACATTTAGAAATGTCAGTTTTGGGCTTTACTGGTATACTAACAAAGGAAAAAACACATTCATGCAGAAACAATAGCATGTTTAACACTTTTGCACATATAGTGCCTATAAAGCGTTTCTCTTGTACACACATTTTCTGGTGTAATGTGTAACAGGGAGGACAAAGAAAGCGAGACATTTATGCCTATGGTCTGGTCAAAGTGACTCAGCAATTCGTGACATTTGTTTGGATGTTTGACCTGCGTGAAGGTGCACATTTCATGTTGCACAACGTTTTAACCATAAAGGTCGGGACAATTCATAGAAACAGGTTGGCTTGTTAGTGAACGCACAATGGATGAAGGTTTAAATTAAATTGTGTTTTTTCAACAGTTCTGTACTTATTCAACACTGTATATCAGGGGACACGCTAAGGAGGGTATCCATGTATTCTTTTATAATTTTTAACATTATTTTTGTACAATTTGCTGATTATCCTGCAAGCGTACAGCACCTGAACACAATAAAGACAAATTTGTAACTTTTTTCCACGTTTGTTCTGTCATTTTTCATTCATTTAAATCATCGTCACTCATGTTGAGATGATAATGTGGTGATGACATGTAAGATAGGCCTTACTTCTCAAGAACGGCCATTCTTTAGAGTGCTTTCTACGTTCTATGTTGCAAACAAAATGATTGATACACTTAAACGTTACAGAATTCATCATGACAGTCAACTTTGTGTGATTGAACACTCCTGAATTGAATTTAATACGTGCGGAAACCTGTTGCCTTAAACTAGTCTAGTTTTATCAAAAGTTGATGAAACTTAAGTTATATTAACATACAACTTTAAGTCTACTACATCCAGATAAAGTTCTATGTTAAAATAACGTGGCTTGTTTAGTTTCACCATATGTAAAAACCTAAGCGCTGGTAGTTTAAGGCAAATGGTTTACACAAGATATTCTAGTAAACTCAACTAATTCAGAATAAGAGGTTTCAGTTTAATTTTTGTATTTTTTGTACATTACAGTAATTTTAAGAAAGAAAGTTGTATTAACATAGAACTTTAACATATCCAGTTAAAGTTCTATGTTAAACTAACTTGACCTGCTTAGTTTTGCCATGTGTAAAAACCTAAGCAGTTCAAGGCAACGGGTTTCTACACGATTTTCTAGTAAAGGATAAGATGTTTCAGTTAAATTTTTGTATGTTTTTGTATGTTGCAGCAATTTTAAGAAAGTAAGTTGCATTAACATAGAACTTTAAGTCTGCTGCATCTAGTAAAAATTCTATGTTAAGATAACTTGATTTGTTTAGTTTCATCATGTGTAAAAACCTAAGTAGTTTAAGTTAACGGGTGTCTACGTGATTTTCCAGTAAAGTCAACAAATTCAGGATTAGAGGTTTCAGTTTAATTTTTGTAATTTTTTATATGTTAAAGTAATTTTAAGAAAGTACATCATCCCTTTAGCCCTGTCATACTGATTTCAACCTTGTTTGATACGTTTTTATTAATATTTTGATGATAAGAAGAACTATGAGGTATGTTTGTTGAACTTTGCATACAAATTACAGGATAATAAGAAATAATATGAAAATTTTCATTATCTGCTTTAGCAGTCAAATTTGAGGATTTAAAAATAAAAATATTCTTTAAAAAAAATTATTCTAGGCTGCTTTTTGATGGGAACTAGTGCAAAGTGCCTGGATGGCCGACTCTGAAAATAGGCCATGGTTGGTAGCAAGCTAGCTAGCTAACTTGGGCAGCTAAACAGATGAACTGTGTAGTCTGACAGTTTTATTTTTCATAATTGTTCCAACTGCGGGCTTTCTAAATTCACTTTATTACTTTGCCAACTTGTAGCCTTTGCTACTCCTTTGTCTTTTCCAAATGAAAGATCAGCTGATCGCTCTCAGTACTGCCTCTATTTTTCTGTTTGCACATGTGCCTTAGTAAAGTGTGTAAAGTTGAAGGTTGTTATTATGTAACCTATCAACTTTGACTCCTCTGTGTTTACTACTGTCCTTAGTCTTCGCTTCATCAACAGTTACTTTTACGTCAGAATCTAAGCTTTGTTTTTTGTTTTTTTAATCTTCAATCATGTAATTCTTCATGTCAGAATTGTAAGTGGCAATAACAGTGTTATAAAACTGTTCATCCTTTATTTGAAACTTGGTATATTTTATATTTATGCTTTAAATCGAACTATTATTTTATTCTGCCTGTTTATTCAGGCTAATGCAGATGCAAGAAGGTTCACCAGCAGGGGGTGCTGCACACAACAAAATAGGCTACTGCCCTGAGAGTGGCACTCCAGACACTGGAATTTAGATTTGAAGATTTATTTTTAAAAATGTGAACATATCCACTCTCGTAAGCTCAGCAGAAACATTTTATTTAGTATATTTCACCAGGTAGCTCTTGTTCTTATGCGGTGAAAGCTCGCATTCCTGCCTGAATGTCCCTGAAAGCAGATACAGTGAGGAAAGATGTGCTAAACTCTGTCATTTTTGTCTTATTTTCCCAGAAAATTAAAGCTCCGCTCTGTGTTTCTGCTGCAGGAATGTGAAGGCTCTTAATCTTTGGAATGTTTGAAGGACTAAAGCTTACTGTGTGACCTGGTTGCTGCCTGGCGCCCTGATCCCCACGCCACCACTTACTAGACTACAGTCTACACAGACGCGTTTTTATATTAAATGCACGAAAGACAGCGTGGACTATTACTGTTGTTACGCCTTAATTTTTGTCCTGTTTCACATCATAAGGGGGGCAGCTATCCTGCAGGCTGCTCGGGGTCACTAATCCTTGTGTTCTCTTGTTGCCGTCTCTCTCTGTCGTACTGTTTGGCCCCCGCATGTGTGTGGAATAAAAATGCGCCGGGCCTTTTGTCCCGCTGGTCCGAGGTAGCAGCCGTCAGACAGGAGAACAGAAGCTCAGGGAGAGGAGACCTGTCTCCTCACGGTTCGAGGAGCGACTCACGGGTGCTTATAGACAAGCAGGAGGACAAAGGGGAGCTTGCAGATAGGTAGCTATTTTATGTAACAGTAGTAGTAATAGTTGTTGTTTTGTGGTCGTAGCTTTAGTCTGATTCTCCAGTGGACACTTGTAACACTTTATCTTTACTAGATCTTCTGGAATCTTAAAAAAAAAAAAAAAATAATTCATTGCTTTTTTGGACCAAAATAACTTTTTACCCCCCTGCTATTAATGTTGTAGCACAGCTAAGTTTCTAGAGTTGTTCTCAAAAGGCTTCCGACTTTGGGTTTGGGTGGGAGCATCACCCGGGTAAAACCTGAGAGGGATTATTGGTGTTACATGCAGTCGACCCCCTGGCGCTTTCTTTCTGCTACTTATACTTTCTGCCAGGTTTTCCAGGCGATTAATGAAGTTTCCACCGGGAACCAGTTCTCTGTCTTATATGGATTTGACCTGCAGCTCCTGACATTTGCTGACCTGAGAGGAAGCCAGCGGAGTCAACACAGGTAGCGTCTGGTTAGTTCAAAAGATATTACGACATTTCCACCATTTGCAGTTGAGTCAGACTTTTTGACTAAGAATTTGAAGTCATAGAAACCATAGAAACCATCACACCTGTAAGACTTTGATACCTGATGTACTGATGTAATGATAAAATTAAATATGATGACAACTTGGAATGCTTTCAGAGAGTGCTTAGGTTTAATAAAGTGATCTGGCATCAGTTCTTACGTAGGCAGATATAATAATCAGATCTGGGATCAGTTCTTACAGATTGCAGGTATAATAAACTGTTTTGGATCCGTTCTTATAGGTTGTAGGTATAGTAAACCTTTCTAAATTGTTTGGGATCTGTTCTTACAGATTCTAGGTATAATAAACTGATTTGGGATCAGTTCTTACATGTTGTAGATGTAATAATTGGATCTAGGGTTAGTTCTTACAGATTCCAGGTATAATAAACTGATTTGGGATCAGTTCTTACATGTTGTAGATGTAATAATTGGATCTCTGGTTAGTTCTTACAGATTCCAGGTATAATAAACTGATTTGGAATCAGTTCTTACATGTTGTAGCTGTAATAACTGGATGTAGGGTCAGTCCTTACAGGTTTCAGGTATAATGAACTGATGTGGGATCTGTTTTTTTTTACCGTTGATAGATATAATGAACTGATCTGGGATCAGTTCCTACAGATTGCAGGCATTAAAAAAAGGCTTTGGGATCAGTTCTTTCATGTTTTAGATATAATAATCAGATCTGGGATCAGTTCCTACAGATTGCAGGCATAAAAAAAGGCTTTGGGATCAGTTTTTTCATGTTTTAGATATAATAATCAGATCTGGGATCAGTTCCTACAGATTGCAGGCATAATAAATAAACTGATTTCGGATAACTACTTAAAGATTGTAGGTATAATAAACTGATTTGGCATCAGATCTTCCAGAGATAATAATCTAGACAACTCTGAAAATCTAATGGGATTCATCCACAACTTTTTGAGTTATCCTGCTGAATAGACAAACATGGGCAGAGGTAATTACAAAGCAGACAAGTGTGAAATTTGTAAAACTCTAATTATATACATCTATTAAGGCTCAGTCACAACCACACGCACGATTGGTGGGAGCGTGCGTCCTCTGCGATATGTGCCTTCCGTGGAGGACGTGGAGAACGTGGAGCATGGAAAAGCACAGTAACGAGTGCACGGGCACCGACAGAAAGGCGGAAGAACGGCGGACAGCCGCTGTGCGCGTGGCAGGTGCAACGTGAGATGGCCGGAGCCTCAGGAACGCTGTGGCAGCGGTGCGCCCTTTGTACTCCCGACCCGCAGGGTGCTGCACTTGCCGTCCGCAGCAAGCAGGTGCACCTCACAGCGTGAGATGCGTGTCAGACCACAGACGTTCCTTTCTCTTTTTTTTTCGTTTTTATTTTTTTTTTAAAGTAGTGTCCCCTGGAACGCACGGAATCTCATTGCGCAGCTGGTCAATGCAGTCTGACGCACTGACATGTTGAGAACTCTGGTGGCGAACCAGCAACCTCAAATGTGTCTGTACGTTGCCCAGGTGTCCTCAGCGGAT
>OMMV01162882.1:0-10652 GCA_900302635.1 Chatrabus melanurus
GTGAAATGCATTCAGAGGCTACAGGTGTATGATGGGATTAACGTTGGGGAGATTAAAATGCAAGCTAAGAACATGAGTGCAGAGCATTTGCAGAAGGAAGATCTGCAGATGAAGAGCTCTTTTCCAAAATGCTATAAATCCATTTGAACTGTTTGGAGAAAAATGACATTTTCTACCCAGACCCACTGATCATACCAACATTCATTTTACCCTGTGAAACCTGTTTATTGGCACAGTCTGAACATGTTCAACTATAACTGGCAAATCAAACAATGTTGGTGATTTTAAACCCAAAGTGTATTATATTTATTGCCAAAACGCTATAAATCCAGACATTCATTTCCTTCTTTCTGTCTTTTTAAAACAAAAGAACATGCAGTGGAGATACTGTAGTGGATGTCAAATACCACCTTTAAAAGGATGCTAAAAAAAATGGTTTTTTTCTCACCTCAATTAAGGCGGTGTTTCTGTGCGATGTAGCAACTGTCACATTGCATATTATATATATACATATTATATATGCACATTTTTTACACCTTTAAGAGGTCAGTGTGAGTTTAATTAATGCTCGTTAAAGCAGAGCGTTTCAGCGCAAAACGCCTGCTAGTTTACACGCAAACCCCCACATTTTAGATATTTCTGTGAAAGTTATTAAAGCAAGTTATTTTTGAAAGGAAAGGAGACTTACGTGTGGAGCTGATTGGTGGAGAGGAGATATCTCATTCAGCCACACAACAGGCGTGGCACTTGTCGTGGTGTGGAACGAAACTGCAATTTGCAGTACATTTTGAAATAAATAAATAATTAATGAGGCAGTGAATAGGATCGGTGCACTCTAGAATGGTATCACAAGCTTGTTTTGTTTTGTTTGGTTTTGGCGTTTATCACGTTTTGGAAAAGAGCTCTTCAGTTGCAGCTCATATCGATGACATGGAAAGGCTATGTGTGCCATGTATGATGTTGAAGAGGACGTGTCATGACTGAGCAGCCTGATGACTGATTTTATTCACTTTCTTGAGCTTCATGTATATATTATTGATGTAGAAGCAAAAAAAAGGGAAGGATGTTCTGTTTAAGTAAAAAAATATACCTGATTTTTATTTCTTTGCATTGATTTTGTTTCTTTGCATTATGATGACAATAAATTCAAGTTTACTCTGCTTCTCATCGGTGTGTACTTTGTTTCCAGGGAGATCGCGGGCCCAAAGGATTAAAGGTACACGCTGAATGCATGAATACAAGAAATACCTTTTATTAAGATTCAGTGTGTGATTTTATTTTATTTTTTAATCACAATTGTAAGGGCAATGTTTTTATTTTCATGAATGCGCTGACAAATTTTTGTGTTTTCTAAAGGGTGAAAGAGGACACAAAGGCTTAAAGGTGAGCTGATGTCTAATTTCAGATTAATCAGGATCTTCTTTTTTCCTTGAAATCTAGTGGATTATCTCACTGGTGTTATTTTTCTCTCTTCTCTATGTGCCTGTGTTTCTCAGGGAGACAAAGGTTACAGGGGAACAGACGGAATTGATGGACGTAAGGTGCGTTAAGACCTAAATGGCTCGTTGGTGTCTGGCTGTGCCTGTTTTCAGTGGGATGAAATTCTTGAGATTCTCATATGTTTTTGTGTGATTTTGCTCATCAGGGTGAAGCCGGATTCCCTGGCCTTCCTGGCTGTAAAGGTTCTCCTGGATCAGACGTAAGTAGTATCTTTGATTTCTAACTAATTCCACTGGTGTCATCGACTCGTGCTCCTCTCACGGTGATGTCACTCACACCACGAGCTCTCTGAATGAAATCCACATGAGAAACCATCTGATAGGTGCTCATCGGCTCTGTTGACACACAATTAGACGTGCAGCTGTTGGCGAATTCGCTTACTCGCTCTGTTTTAATTTCTGTGTCTCATTTTATGCCTTTAATATCCACGAACAGTATCTTCCTGGGGCTCAGCTGCACATTGTTTACACATTAGCTATTAGCTACAGTTGTGTGTTTAGTAGCAACGCTGACCAACATCTCGCCTTGCATCTGGAGCTTAATGGGCCGGAGGCCCTCAGCTCTTCAGTCCCCGCTTTGTTTACATTCTCTGCTGTCAAGTTGTTTAAATGATGCTCTACAGTCGTATTGTAAATAAGCACGCACACATTCATGTGCACACATATGGACCAGCCTCAAAGATCGACTACTGCGGCTTGTGATCACGTCTTTAAAATGTCTCTGTGTTTTCTGCTTTCAGGGCTTGCAGGGAGAAGCTGGTCCAAAGGGAGATTCTGGTCCTTATGGACAGAAAGGAGGAAAGGTAAGATGATGCACAACCCAACCCGCATGCTGTATTAACACGACAAAACCAACCTGACTTATCCACGAACTTGACGGCTAAAAAATCAAATTGAAATAATAGTGCACGATGTTTGGCTTGCCCATATGTGATTCTGCAAGTATCAGGAGTAGTGAACTACTGTATGGGTAGTTTAACTACATTTTCAGTAACTTGTTGGTAGTTCAGCTACATTCTTATGTGCATAGTGATTCAAGTAGCTAAATTATTTTTTTGTCATTTTTTTGTGTCGTTCCCCACTGAAACTACAAAG
This sequence comes from Chatrabus melanurus, assembly GCA_900302635.1. Classification (NCBI taxonomy): domain Eukaryota; kingdom Metazoa; phylum Chordata; class Actinopteri; order Batrachoidiformes; family Batrachoididae; genus Chatrabus; species Chatrabus melanurus. The sequence goes on from OMMV01162882.1 coordinate 2,595, forward strand.
AATTTTAGTTCATAAAAGGAAAGGAATGTTTTTTGTATTATTATTTATATTTTTCCATTGCTTCTCTGCTTTGACATCACTTCATTCTTCTAAAAGAAGAGCATCTCTCTTCTTTTAGAAGAGAGATGACACAGGAGAGGAGGTCAAAATCTTTCTGAAGTCCCCACATACGTCCTTATTAATTGTGTTCTCATCTCTGCTGAAGATGTGAAAAATCTTAATAAAGTTCAGCACCAGTGTCCCAAATGGCTTTTCAGCATTAGCAAGGACATTTTCAGTGCCAAACAGAGCCGTCATTGTTAAACCAGTATTCAAGTTTTTATATGGTCTAAAATGGAGTAAGTTGAAGACTGTTTCAGTTGTTAAGGCACTTTTTGCAATAATCTCAAATGAGTGGCATTTTTTGCTAGAATGTGACTTTTTGTGTATTTGATCATTTCTTACAAAGTAGTTAGAACTACTTCTTCGAAGTAGATTTAATAAACCAAACTAGACTTCTCCATAGAGTAGTTTTGCTATAGTTCAACTTCTTCCATTGTTAAGTAAATGGTAGGTTGCAAATCTGTGCTTTTGCAGTAGCATCCCCAACATTAATCCATATGTCAGGAAGCGTTTGTCAAACAGTCTTAATTTTGGTGTTGAAGTATGCGCAAAAGATCCAATATTTCATGTTTTGTATGATCATCATAATTTCATTAGTGAATATACATCCATTCCTGCATTTCAGGCCTGCAACAAATTCCAATAAAAGTTGGGATGGGGGCAATTTAGGGCTAGTAATGAGGTAAAAAGAAAAAAATAATAATCTTATTTCAAACAGATTATGTCAACAGGTGATTGTAATCATGATTTGGTACAAAAGCAGTATCCATGAAAGGCTGAGTCTTTGAGGAGCAAAGATGGACAGAGGATCTCCAGTTTGTCAACAAATGTGTGAGAAAATTATTGAAATGTTTAAAAACAATGTTCCTCAAAGAAAGATTGGAAGGGATTTGCATATTTCTCCCTCTACAGTGCATAATATCATTAAACAATTCAAAGAATATGGAGGAATTTCAATGCATAAAGGGCAAGTGTGCAAGCCTAAGCTGAACACTCGTGATCTCTGAAGCCTCAGATGGCACTGTCATTCATCAATAGCTGATACAACTGCATGGGCAAGGGATTACTTTGGTTAACTTTTGTCAAGCATTACAATATGTAGTTAAATTCACAAATGCCACTTAAAACTTTATTGTCCAGAAGTGGCATCGACTTCTCTGGGCTTGGATGCATCTGGTTTGGACCATCACACAATGGAAACATGTATTATGGTCAGATGTATCAGTATTTCAGATATTTTTTGGAAGAAATGGACACCATGTGCTCCGAACCAAAGATGAAAAGGACCATCCAGACTGTTATCAACAACAAGTCCAAAAGCCAGGACAAGACAAGACAATGGAAAGGACAAGAAAAGAATGGACAAGACAATGCAAAACCACATTCTGCACACATTACAAAGGCATGGATGTGAAAGAAGAGGGCACGGATAATGAACTAGCTTGCCTGCAGTCCTGACCTATCCCCAATAGAGAATGTGTGGAAAATTTTGAAATGAAAAAATGTAACAACAATGACCATGTACTGTTGCACACCTTAAGCCTTGTTTGCAGGAAGAAGGGGACAAAATAAAACCTGAAATGTTTCATCGCTTGGCATCATCAATGCCAAACATCTTTTAAATGTTGTGAGAAGGAATGGCAACATTACAAAGTGGTAAATGCTGTGGCGTTGCAACTTTTTTGGAATGTGTTGCAGGTCTTAAATGCAGCAATGGATGTATATTAACAAATGAAATGTAGTTGACCACACAAACTATGAAATAACTTGGGTTCATACTGTCTGCAATGTTTGTTTTTTAATTTGCATTTTACATACAGTCTCGATTTGGGGTTGTATGAACCATTAAAGCTACAGAGAAGATTTAGGTTTAAACTACTCACAGTCCCCAAGTGTGTATTTTGTCCAATTGAGCACTTTTCCAGAAAATGACTGGAAATGCCTATTTTGACCGTTGACTCCGATGACAGTCTCCTGCTGTATCTCAGTAACCTCTGAGGCTACAAAGCAGATTTCGAGCCTTAGTTACTTAGAGACTCCAAGTTTCTATTTAATACAATTGAAAAATTTTCTTGAAAATGACCAGAAATGCCTGTTTTGACCTTTGGGCTAGAAAAAAAATTGATCCTTCCTGCATCTCATCAGCAGATCAGAAAACTTATTCCATTGAAGAGAAAAAACTGCTGTGAATAATTTCATCGCAAAATCAACACTGGGCAGCCAGTCCAAAAATCTGCTCGGGTTGACGAGTCGTGGCGAGTCGTGCACTGCAGGAAAACCCTGCCTGGTTAAAAAATAAGATTGTTAAATCATGTTTATAGTGCTCTGTATTCAGGCTCTCGCTGTCTGTTGTAGGGAGATCCTGGAAGAGACGGTGAAGCGGGAAGGCCTGGAAACTATGGCGCGCTGGGAGCACCGGTGAGAAATGATGAGAAAGATGAGAAATACACAGACAAAGGTCAGAGATGTGTATGAACGAATACATGTTTAACTCTCTGTGCTGTGATAGGGTGATCCGGGCCCTCTTGGAGCCAATGGAGACAAAGGAGAGCGTGGTGATGATGTAAGTGTTTCTTTAGTAGCACTATGAACAAAAAAAAATCACGTAAAATAAGAAATGACTGACCTTAAATGGCTGATCTATCATTATTGTGCATTTCAGGGTCCACCGGGACCTGATGGGCCCATTGGAGAAAGAGTAAGGATTAACATAACTATGCGAGTGTGTTTGTGTGTGTAAGCTGCTGGTGCATATGTTAACATTTTTCTTACCTCCTCTTTAGGGACCATCCGGAGGGAGGGGGGAGCAAGGTGCTCGTGGAAACAGAGGACCTAGAGGAGAGGCGGTAAGTGATGAGGAAAAGATAAGGCATAGGAAGATGAGAAAAGGCAGAAGGAAGAGCAGATCTACAGAGAGATCTAGAAATATTTTGACATTGACAAAGTTATTGTTATTTTAGCTGAGTATCACAGCATATTGGAGTGGAAATCAACTTGTGAATATGAGCTCAAAGTGCAGACTTTAAGCTGTAATTGTAGGGTATTTACATCCAAATTGGCTGAAAGGTGTAGCAATTACATTTTTATCCCATTTTACAAGACCAAAGTTAATTCATTTCATTCATTTTCTGCCGCTTATCTGGGCCCATGGGCACGGTGGCAGCAGACTAAGCAACTCAGCCCACACTTCCCTATCCTCGGCCAAGTCCTCTAACTCTTCCTGGGGGATCCTGAGGCATTCCTAACCGTGCTGGGAGATATATACCCTTTGGAGGAACCTCCGTAGGGTTGTTCTTTGTGTTATTACCCCCATGACCGCAGGTGAGGATAGGAGCATAAATTTACTGGTAAAGTGAGAGCCTTCTGCTTCAGCTCTTTCTTCAACATCACAGTCCAGTACAGCGTCCGCAGAAACTCAGACACAGCACCAATTCATTTGTCAATCTCACGCGCCATTTTACCCCCACTTGTGAGCAAGACCCCAAGATACTTAAACTCCTTCACTTGGGGCAATAACTCTCCCCTGACCCAGAGGGGGCAATCCACCCATTTCTGACAGAGGACCATGGTCTCAGATTTGGAGGTGCTGATCCTTGTCCAAGTCGCTTCACATTCAGCCTCTGACTTGCCCAGTGCGCATCGGAGGTCACTGTCCGATGAACCACATCATCCGCAAAAAGCAGAGATGGAACTCTGAGTTCACCAAACTGGACACCTTCCAATCCCCGACTGCACCTTCAAATCCTGTCCATGAAAATCACGAATGGGATTGGTGAGAAGGGGCAGCCCTGGCGGAGTCCAACACCCAACAGAAACAGATCTGATGCAATGACGAGAATGCGGACACAGCTCCTACTTTGGTCGTACAGAGACCGAATCATGCATTGCAGCAGACCCGGTACCCCATACTCCCGCAGCACCCCCTCACAGGACACCTTGGGGCACCTGGTCACAGGCCTTTTCCAAGTCTACAAAACACATGTAGACTGGTTGGGCATACTCCCAAGCCCCCTCCATATCCATGCAAGGGTAAAAAGCTGGTCCATGGTTCCACGAGCAGGACAGAACCTGCACTGCTCCTCCTGAATCTGAGGTTCGACTATTGGTCTAAAGCCGGGCTCCCATTGCTGATATTTGACACCAGATTGTGTACGTTTTTGGTGCAAAATAAATCTGATACCCAATTGGGGCCTGAAAACAGGTGTAACCTGTGGTAAATGTAGCATTCTAGAACATTGAGAGCAATCGGGAAACTTCTAAACGTGTTTAAAAAATGTATGACGTCATCCACAAACTAAATATAAGGATTTTTTAAAATACAAATCATCACTTTTACAGCCAGTTTTCTTGAGACAAGTCAGGGGATGGATACATGAACATTTTCAAGTCACTGAATTTATGTTGGACTTCATTTACATCAATCTTGAAGAAATACAAACAGCATGGTGCTGTATGGTAAATCTATCTGGAGGAGGCAGTTCTCAAAACCTGAGTGAGCGTTCAAGAAGGAGACTAGTGAGGGAAGCCACCAAGACACCCAGGACAACTCTGAAGAAGTTATAGGCCTCTGTGTCACCACTCACAGGTTCACAGTGGAGTAGAGCAGAGAAGTATTTTCATACAACAAAACAGATCAAATCTAGGCTTGCATCTCCCATGTGCTTTCTGGTAAACTGTAGCTGAAATTTCACATCATCTTTTTAAGGAAATCCTTAAAAAGTGCCACTCCACCATGAAGCTGTATAACTGGTGAGTTTTTTGACCACCTCAGTGACTTACACCAGGGAGATGGCACCAGATCTGCCTGAGCCTTCCATTCCTGCCTCCTCTAAGGAGGTCATGTCAGTAGGGTTGAGGAGATCCTCAAAATGTTTCTTCTATGGATCGATGATATCCCCAGTCCAGATAAGCAGCTCTCCACACTTGCTGAAAACAACTTGGGCTAAGAACTGCTCCCCTTTCCTGAGTCGTCTGAAGGTTTGCCAGAACAGCTTTGAGGCCGTTTGAATGTAGTTCTCCATATCCTCTCCAAACTTCTCCCACACCAGACTTTTTGCCTCAGCAACCACTGAGACTGCAGTCCTTCTGGCCTCCCGGTAACTGTATGCTGATTCTGGAGACCTCTCTGCCATCCAGACATGAAAGGCTTCCTTCTTCAGCCTGACAGCTTCCCTCACTGCAGGTGTCCACAAGCAGGTTTTTGGGTTGCCACCACGACAAGCACCAACAACAGTCTGGCCACAACTCAGAGCAGCTGCTTCAACAATGGAGGTCTGGAACATGGAACACTCTGATTTCATGTCTCTGACCTCCCTCAGGATGCAGGAAAGTTCCTTATGAGGTGTGAGTTGAAGGCCGTCTGGGCAGGTTCTTCCACCAAACAGTCCCAGAAAACCCTCACAACTCATTTAGGCTTTCCAGGTCAATTTGGTGGCTTACCCCGTCATCTGCACCTATTTATCACCCAAGTGTCCAAGACACATTGTCGCAGGTCTGATGTGACACGATTACAAAATTGATCATCGACCTTTGACCTAGGGTGCTCTGGTACCAAGTGTACTTGTGAACTCCCTTTTGCTTGCATAAGGTGTTTCTAATGGACAATCCATGACCAGCACAGAAGACCAACAACAATACACCACTCAGGTTCAGATCGGCGCGGGGGGGGGCGTTCCTCCCAATCACTCCCCTCCATGTTTCTCCATTATTGCCATTGTGAGCACTGAAGTCCCCCTGTAGAACTAAGGAGTCCCCAGCAGGGACCTTTTCCATGGTCCCAGTAAGAGTCTCCAAGAAGGCTGGTTACTCCGAAATGCCATTTGGTGCAAATGTACAAACAACAGTCAGATACATCTCTGTCATGTTGAGGCAGCCCTCTCATTCACGGGGGAATACTCCAAAATAATGACACTCATCCAGCGACTTGTGAGTATCCCCACACTTGCCTGGTACCTCTCACACTGGACAACACTGGAGAAAGAGAGAGTCCAGCCCCTCTCCAGGAGTTTGGTTCCAGAGCTCTGCCTCCCGCACCAGCCCAGGCTCCTTCCCAACCAGAGGGGTGAGGTTCCACTTTCCAAGACTCAAGTACCATAACCGAGTATCAGTCTGTGTGGGCTTATGCCCCTGTCCACTGCCCGTCGAACAGCGCACCAGTCCCTTTATTCTCTCCTTGTGAGTGATGAGTCCACATGGAGGCAACACCATGTGTTTCTTCGGGCTGAGCCCGACCGAGCCCCATTGATTTAGGCCCGGCAACCAGGTGCTCGCCTTCGAGATCCTAACCTTTATAGAGAGATAGTAGAGTACAAAATGAGGATGAAAACGCAGTTGATTTAGCAAAAGCACAAAAAAATGACACGTTCATGTCCGTTCTTTTGAACAATTAAAATGTGTGAGTCCTTGTTAAAAACTATTTTCAAAACCACAAACTATTTCTATTTGTTTGTATTTAAAAACAGTGTCCTGTGATATGTTGCAAACATTTTATGAGGATACATAAACAGAAACAGTTATTTTCACATGTTAAACTTTCCTACCTGTTATCAGTGGTGCGCGTTCCCGAGACAGACGTGCTTTTCTCGGCATAACAGCGATGTATGTTTCAAAAACGCTGTCAATAAAAAGGGGTTAATTTCCTCCAATTATCAACTAGAAGTCCAGCGTCTGGGTCACGACCCTGGACACTCCCTGCTCATTGACTCCCAGAGTCCGTGGGGAGGGACGTTTTACCACATTATCCAGTGACCTTCCAGTTTCAGTGCAGTGAAAAAAGCTGCTCTGTGCCGTGTCATTAGGCATCCACTGACGCCGGGCTTCTTCAATGAGTTTTAATGCACCGTGCTGCTGCGGGTTTGTATGAGAGGACAAACGCGTCAGATGACATGCGATAAATAATGACTGATTCTGAACGAACAAGTCATGAAGTTGAACACATTCCAACACACTTTTAGTACTAGAAATGTAAATACAACAGTACATATTTGACCATTTATTTTATGACATTTTAGAGGAAGCAGAGCTTCCCTTGCAGTCTTAAAGGAACCGCCTGTGGCATGTATGGCTGGACGTGGCACTGGAATCTGTAGTATTTGCTGATGATGTAACTACTGACATAAGCAGCAGGACAGATTCTTCAGGGTTTAAGACAATATTATCGGCTCACATTTGGCTAAGTGAATCCAAACTCATTCAATGCACAGGGGGCAATCTAAAGTGTTTTAAGGCAAAGAAGTGGAATATTCTGCAAATGTTACTTGAAATGCGTGTACACTAACCTGGAGGCAAAACGCCCCAAAAGCAAGTGGGAACAGGAAACAGTTGCAGTGGAAGCCATGCAGAGCATTATCAGGGAAGAAAGGCCAAGCATCTGGTTATGTGTGTGCTCCAGACTCCAGGCAGTTAGTCATGAAAAGCATTTGAAAAAAGTGACAATTTTGCTGCTTTAAGAAGGGCGTGGAGTCCACATACAAAAAAATACTGTATTTCGTACAACTTTGATCTGATTTACACATATTACATATACAGATGCACATTCATTGTTTGCTTCCATGTCCAATATGCAATTAAGACAACTGTAGTGATATTGTCGAAATGTTTGTAGAGCTGATTGTGCAGTATACATGTTGATGAGGGTTTGTCCTAAATCTACACCTCTTCGTTCAAGTCTACTCTTTTCTGGATTTCTGACGTGTAGCTGCACTGATCTTTGTGATCACACTGGTCTAGCCTTATTTAAACTTGGCTCTGTGAGCCTCTCTTGTCTGTTGTCATTGTCCTGAATGCCTTTAGGATTGTAGCAGTTTTATTTATTTGTTATTTTCCTTGTCAGGGGGAGCCGGGACCCCGTGGAGAGCCCGGGAGGGAGGGCCCAGATGGACTCAGTGGAGACCCGGTAAGACTCTCTCACACACACACACACCACACACCACACACACACACTCACTCACTCACGCG
>OMMV01162895.1:0-19272 GCA_900302635.1 Chatrabus melanurus
TGTCTGTAGACTTTTAGCTTTAATTCAAGGAGTGTAACAAAAATATGAACCATTTAGAAATTACAGCCATTTGTATAGACAGTGCCTCCATTTTCAGAAGTAATTGGACAAACTAAATATGAGGATTACTTTTAATACAAATCATCACTTTTAAGGCTGCTTTTCTGCAAGACGGAGACTAGTGAGGGAAGCCACCAAGACACCCAGACAATTCTGAAGGGAGTTATAGACTTCTGTGGCTGGAGAAACTGTGCATAGTGCAACTTTTGACTGTTGCAACACCAGTCACAGCTTCATGGTGGAGTGGGACAGAGAAGGATTTCCATACAAGAAAACAGATCAAATCTAGGCACATGTTCTCTGTGTGCTGAAATCTGAGGTTTTATTTTTAACCATGCCACTCCACTATGAAGCTGTATAACTGGTGATGCAACAGTCAAAAGTTGCACCATGCACAGTTTCTCCAGCCACAGAAGTCTATAACTCCCTCAGAATTGTCTGGGTGTCTTGGTAGCTTCCCTCACTAGTCTCCGTCTTGCATGGTCATACTGTTTGCATTTCTTGATGATTGATGTGAATGAAATCCAAGACATATTCAGTGACTTGAAAATGTTCATGTATCCATCCCCTGACTTGTCGAAAGAAAACTGGCTATAAAAGTGAGGATTTGAATTGCATTGAGAACAATGTCATACATTATTTAGATTATTGTGCATTAAATGGCTTCACCTGGTTGAGTTGGTGTTGGTGTGTTGCTGTGACTACAGTGGTTTTCATTCTCCACAGGGTGCAGCTCGGTGCTGTTATGGACAGGCGACTGAGGCTCCTGCTTGATAGCAAAAGGCATTACAGGGAGGCTGGAGGAGGGAGGAGACAAATGCTGGGGAGCCTGGCTCAGATTGGAGGCAGCTACAGCCTCCATAACAGAGGAAGAAAAAAGGCAGCCCATGTTTGACGCAGATTCTACTGAATCCTCGTTGCCTTTCACGTCGCACTGAGGTCCTTCCTCATAATTACCTGTACAAGAATCACAAAATTTAAAATGAATTATAATTCAGTTACTTCATTTGTCACAGGAAGATAAAATGTAATGAACCGAATATGATGCTGTAAACAGCTTGAAAACAAACTTCAAATTCATTCATGTTCTTATTCCAATTAAGGGTCACGGGGGAGCTGGAGCTTATCGCAGCAGGGCCACATATAGACAGACAATCACACCTACAGTCAATTTAGAGTCACCAATTCACCTAACCTGCATGTTTTTGGAAGTGGGAGGAAGCCGGAGCACCTGGAGGGAACCCACTCAAACAAGAGGAGAACTTGCAAACTCCACACAGAAAGGACCAGGTCGGAAGTGAACCTGGGACCTTCTCGCTGTGCTAACCACGAAGCCACAATGTTGCCAACTTCAAATTATAAATTCAAATTAAATCCATGCAAAATCTGAAGGTAATTTTAGATTCTGTAATGTGGCACATTTCCACATTCATTCATCTTCTCTCGCTTGCCTAGGTCTGAAACTCGGTGGCAGCAAACAAAGCAGCTCCGCCCACACTTCCCTATCCTCAGCCAAGTCGTCTAACTCTTCCTGGGGGATCCCAAGGTGTTCCCAAGCCAGATGAGAAATATCAGCATGTCCTGGGTCTTCCCCGGGGCCTCCTCCCAGTTGGATGTGCCTGGAAGACTGAGTTTTTTGACAACCTCAGTGACTTCCGCCAGGGAGATGGCACCAGATCCGCCCGGGTCTTCCATCCCTGCCTCCTTTAAGGAGGGCATGTCGGTAGCATTCCTTCCACCGCCTGACGATATCCCCAGTCCAGTTAAGCAGCTCTCCACCCTTGCTAAAAACAGCGTGGGCTAAGAACTGCCTCCCTTTCCTGAGTTGTCTGACGATTTTCCAGAACCGCATTGAGGCCGAGTGAAAGTCATTCTCCATGGCCTCTCCAAACTGCTCCTACACCCATTTTTGCCTCAGCAACCACTGAGGCTGCAGTCCTTCTGGCCTGCCAGTACCCATCCGCTGATTCCAGAGAGCTCTGTGCCAACCAGACACGAAAGGCCTCCTTCTTCAGCTTGACGGCTTCCCGCACCACAGGTGTCCACTGGCGGGTTCTTGGATTGCCGCCGTGACAAGCACAGACAACTGTCTGCCCACAACTCAAAGCAGCCGCCTCAACAATGGAGGCCTTAAACATGGACCACTCTGATTCCATGTCCCCGACCTCCCTCATTGTTTGGGACAAGTTCCTTTGGAGGTGTGAGTTGAAGGCTGTCTGGACAGGCTCTTCCACTAAATGTTCCCAGAAAGTCCTCACAACGGGTTTAGGTATTCGAGGATGGTTCGGTGGCTTACTCCACCATCTGACCCTACTCATCAGCAGGTGGTGATCAGTTGACAGGTCCGCCCCTCTCTTCCCCGAAGTGTCCAAGACACATGGTTCCAGGTCTGATGACATTCATTCATTTTCTATCGCTTATCCGGGCCCGGTCATGGTGGCAGCAGACCAAGCAGCTCAGCCCACACTTCCCTATCCTCGGCCAAGACCTGTAACTCTTCCTGGGGAATCCCAAGGCAGCTGGGAAATATAATCCCTCCAGCGTGTCCTGGGTCTTCCCCAGGGCCTCCTCCCAGTTGGACGTGCCTGGAAGACCTCCCTAGAGAGATGACCGGGGAACATCCTCACCAGATGTCTGAACCACCTCAACTGGCTCCTTTCAATACGAAGAAGCAGCAGCTCTACTCTGAGTCCCTCCCAGATCGTCGAGCTTCTCACCCTGACCCCGAGTGTAAGCCCAGACACCCGACGGAGGAACCTCATTTCCGCCGCTTGTATCCGCGACCTTGTTCTTTCGGCCATTACCAAAAGCTCATGATCATAGTTGAGGATAGGAGCGTAAATTGACTGGTAAATTGAGAGCCTCGCCTTCCGACTCAGCTCTTTCGTCACCACAATGGTCTGGTACAGGCCTGATGACACGATTGCAAAATTGATCATCGACCTTTGACCTAGGTGCTCTGGTACCAAGTCTACTTATCAACACCCTTGTGTTTGAACGAGGTGTTTGTGATGGACAATCCATGACCAGCACAGACGTCCAGCAATAATACACCACTTGGGTTCAGCTCAGGGGGCCGTTCATCCCAATCACTCCCCTGTAAGTTTCTCCTATTGCCAAAGTGAGCATTGAAGTCCCCCAGTGGAACTAAGGAGTCCCCAGCAGGGACCTTTTCCAGGATCCCACTAAGAGTCTCCAAGAAGGCTGGTTACTCTGAACTGCTGTTTGGTGCATATGCATAAACAACAACAGTCAGATTCCTCTCTGTCACATAAAGTCACATTGAGACAGCCCTCTCATTCACCGGGGAAAGCTCCAAAATAATGGCACTCAGCTGGGGACTTGTGAGTATCCCCACACCCGCTCGGCGCCTCTCACCCTGGAAAACTCCAGAGAAAGAGAGTCTAGTCCCTCTCCAGGAGTTTGGTTCCAGAACCCATGCTGTGCATGGATGTGAGCCCAACTAGATCTAGTTGGTATCACTCAGCCTCCCGCACCAGCTCATGCTCCTTCCCCACCAGAGAGGTGATGTTCCACGTTCTAAGATTCAAGATCCATAAGTAAGTGACAGTTCTTGTGGGTTTGGGTCCTGTCTACTGCCCATAAAACAGCACACCAGACCCTTTATTCGCTCCTTGTAGGTGGTGAGCCCATATGGAGGTCACACCATGTTGTTTCTTCAGGCTGAGCCCGACTGAGCCCCATGGCTGTAGACCCGGCCACCAGGCGCTCGCCTGCGAGCTCCACCCCCAGGCTTGGCTCCAGGAAGAGGCCCCGATTTCCCTAATCTGGGTGAGGTGACGATTTCCATTTTTATGTCAATCATGAAGGGTATTTTTTTGAATCGCTTCTCGTCTGTCTCCTCAACAGGGGACTAATTTGCCAAAGGAGGCCCGACCAGGAACTAGTGCTCCAGACAACATAGCTCCCAGGATCACTGGAGCCCACAAACCCTTCCACCACAATAAGGCATCGATTCTGGGAAGGGACATTTCCACATAAGTGATTTTACATGGGGCATCATGCTGCAGCTGATTTGACCATGTGAAAGTGGCAGGAAACCTAATGATGCAGAAAAAGTGCAAAAGTGGATACCACTCTGTTTTGATAGGTGCTACTCTCTTTTGGACCGGTCTTCTCAGGTGAGGTCAGGGTTTGGGAGGATAAACTGGTGCTGCATGTTACTGCATCCTCCACCTCATGTAACTGCTTCAAGTTCTAGCTAGCAACCACCCAGTCAGACCTGTGGTCCACCCATCTCTGTCAAAAGTAACCATCTATTGCTGTGGCCAGGTGTTATGTGAGTGCCCCCTTGGACTAGTCCGATCGCATGGATCCTGATCACTGAGGCAGCTGTGTGCTGGATCGTGCTCAGGTAAATACACCACATGGCTGTAGGCTGACGGTTTCACACAAAGCATGTACTGAGCCTAAATATTTGATGGAATGTGTCACAGGCCCTGGCTTGTGATAAGATCCTCTCCAACAGTGACATGGATATATCCCTAGACGTCAAATCTTGTGAGAGGTGAGAATTTTTTATTTTTGTCTTTACCATCAATTCTAATACATTTTCTTTTCTGAACACAAAACCTCAATAAAACATTTACCATTTCATTTTAAAGAGCCACCACCATCATTCCACCGCCAGTTTATTGTGAGCATTCACATAGATTATGTGTCTATATGTCAGCAATCAATATTTATAAATTAGATTTTAAAGCCAAGTCTACAATTTTACAAACTACACAAAAACCACAAAGCATTTCTCCCAAACTGTTTTGGATTTGAATGAAACTCTACACGAATGTTCAATATCCAGTTTAGTTGTGCACCTATCATTGGTATAACCTCGACTCAATTTTCAAGGTCACAGTGCAAGCTGTGTGGTATTTTGTGTGGTAGGCCACAATTAGGACTGAAAAGCACACAACATTGGACTTTTCTACAGTCTTAGTGAGGCGACCTTTTATACCAAGTTCCACTTAGGGAGGCAGTCTTTGTCAAGATATATGGCGTACGCGAGGTTTCAGAGACTGTGCCCCCGGTGGCCACAATTACAATCAAAACATACCCAACACTGAACTTGGCCAAGGTCTCACTGAGGAGACCTTGTGTACCATGTATCACCTTGATACACAAAATCTTTGTCAAGCTATTGCGTACACATCAAACACACAGACACACAGGCGCACACACGGAGTCTAGCAGTTCAGAGTCCAGCTCTTTCTTTTGGTGACGCAGGTAAAAAAAATCTATATAATGCAATCACTGGGATGGCCCATATCTCATTACTGTGACATACACCTAGATCCACATGGTGCAAAAAAAAAAAAAAATCAAAAATTTAAATAATACATTTAGATCAATGTACATGTTAAGTGATTTCTAATCTATTCAGTGTTTATAAACTTATTATTGTATCGAGTCCCCTATATGCTGCACCTGTCTGGATGTCTGGCCATCAACCACCAAAAAAATTTGGGTTTCACAAACTGAATTGCATTGAAAACAATGTCATACATTATTTAGATTATTGTGCATTAATTAGCTTCACCTGGTTGAGTTGGTTCTGGAGTGGTGCTGTGACTAAAGTGGTTTTCATTCTCCACAGGCTGCAGCTCGGTGCTGTTATGGACAGGAGACTGAGGCTCCTGCTTGATAACTAAAGGCATCACAGGGAGGCTGGAGGAGGGAGGAGACACACGCTGGGGAGTCTGGCTCAGAACGGAGGCAGGTACAGGGTCCATAACAGAGGGAGAAAAAAGGTAGCCCATGTGTGGTGTAGATTCTGCTGATTCCTCTTTGTTGTATTTCACTTTGAATTGAGACGCTTCATCCAAATTACCTGTAGAAGAATCACAGGAGGATAAAAGGTAACGAACTAAATATGTTGCTGTAAAGAGTTTTGCAACAAGCTTCAAATTAAATTCAAATTAAATCCATGCAAAAACTCAAGGTAATGTAATTTTAGATTCTGTAATATGGCTTTTTTTTTTTTGTGGGACATCATGCCAAAGTTGATTTGACCATGTGAACGTAGTAGAAAACCTAATTATGGAGAAAAAAAGTGCTAAAAAGGCTACCACTCTGTTCTCATAGGTGTTACTCTCTTTTGGACCCGTCTTCTCAAGTGAGGTCAGGTTTGGGAGCATAAACCGATGCTGCATGTTGCTGTATCCAAACTATCAGCTGCCCAGTCAGACCTGTGGTCCATCCTTATTTCCCAAAAGTAACCGTCTATTTCTGCAGCCAGGTGTTATGTGGGCGTCCTTTCGGATTGGTCCAATTGCTTGGATCCTCATCAGTAAGGCAGAGCGTGTGCTGGATCGTGTTCAGAAAAATACACGTGGCTGTAGTGTAATATCTGACACACCCGTACAAAGCACATAATGCTTCTCTACGGTCAACTGAATGTGTGTCAGACCCGGGCTTGCAATGATATCCTCTCCAACAGTGACATTTTCTTTTCTGAACACACAACTCTAATAAAACATTTACTATTTCATTTTAAAGAGCCACCACCAATAATCCACTTTATGTTGAGCACTCAGGGATTATGGGCTGATACATTATAGGCTTAGATGTTGAAGCCAAGTCTACAATTCTACAAACTACACAAAAACCACAAAGCATGTCTCCCAAACTGTTTTGGATTTGAATGAAACTTTACACGAATGTTCAGTACTCAGTTTAGTTGCTCAGCTATTACTGTCATAACCTCGACCCCTTTTTCAAGGTTGCAATTGTTTTGTGAATGAGGGAGATATTCTGTGCTATATATGTATGTTTATTTTGTATGGTAGGCCATAATCAAGATTGAAATGCAGCCTTAGTACCAAGTGCCACTTTGCTATACAAAGTCTTTGTTAAGATATCGCGTGCACGAGGTTTCACAGATTCTGCCCCTGGTGGCCACAATTAGAATCAAAACATGCGCAACACTGAACTTATCCAAGGTCTCAGTGATACACAAAGTCTTTGTCAAGATATCGCGTACATATCGAACACATGGACACACAGATGCACACATGGACAGCATCAGTTCCGAGACCAGCTCTTCCTTCAGTAAAAAAAATATGACAATCACTGTGACTGACCATATCTCATTACTGTGACATACAAACTAGATCCAGATGGTGATAAATGTTTTTTTCTAAAAATTTAAATACATTTACAGCAGCGTCCATCTTAAGTGCTTTCTAATCTATGCAGTGTTTATAAGCTTATTATGGCCATCATCATTATGCCATCATCTTCCAAAAAAATTGGGTTTCACAGACTGAATTGCATTGAGAACAATGTCATACATTATTTAGATTATTGTGCATTAAATGGCTTCACCTGGTTGAGTTGGTTCTGGAGTGGTGCTGTGGCTACAGTGGTCTTCATTCTCCACAGGCTGCAGGTCTGTGCTGTTATGGACAGGAGACTGAGGCTCCTGCTTGATAGCTGAAGGCATCACAGGGAGGCTGGAGGAGGGAGGAGAGGAATGCTGGGGAGCCTGGCTCAGACCGGTGGCAGCTACAGTGTCTATAACAGAGGAAGAAAAAAGGAAGCCCATGTTTGGCGCAGGTTCTACTGAATCCTCGTTGTTGGCTTTCACTTTAAATTGAACTCCTTTTTCCGAATTACCTGTACAAGAATCACAAAATTTTAAATTAATGCTATTTCAGTAACTCCACTTGTCACAGGAGGCTAAAATGTAATGAACTGAATATGTTGCTGTAAACAATTTTGAAACACACTTCAATGTATACTTTACTAATTCAAATTAAATTCAAGCAAAAACGCAAGGTAATGTCATTTTAGATTCTGTAATGTGGCATATTTCCACATAAAAGTGATTTTTTTTTTGTGTGTGGGGTATCCAGCTGAGGCTGAGCTGGCTGTTTAAAAGTAGTAGGAGCCCTAATGATGCAGAAAAAGTGCTACAGTGGACACCACTCTGTTTTCATAGGTACTACTCTCTTTTGGACAGGTCGTCTCAGGTGACGTCAGGTTTGGGAGCACAAACTGGTGCTGCATGTTACTGCATCCTCCACCTCATGGAACTGTTTTGAGTCTCAACTAGCAACCACCCACTCAGACCTGTTGTCCATCTTCATCTCCCAAAAATAACCATCTATTGCTGCGGCCAGGTGCTATGCGAGCGTCCCCTGGGACTAGACCGTTCACGTGGATCCTCATCAATGGGCCAGCTGTGCGCTGGCTCGTGCTCAGGAAAATGCATCACATGACTGCAGTGTGATACCTGATGCTCCCGCATGAAGCATCCTGGTCTCCCTATATATCCACTCATTTGACACAAACTTCCACACAGAGATGGAATTAACCTTTACTTTTTTTTTTGACAGGAGTCCTTCAGGAACAGGCACAGTTTCTCTTAAACACAAAGCAGTGGAGCTGTCTGCAGCAGCTCTGTTTAATGCGGTTACCTTTCCAATTGGAAAGCTGCTGCATAGTTTTTGGGCTTTACTGCATAACAGCGTACTGGGAGTGTCAAATGCGTTGCAGTTGGCAGGTCTGAGACTTCATTTACATGCAATAAAAATCATATATTGATACCTTCAAATTGTCTGAAAAAAAAATCTGAAATGAGCCCTTACCTTGCATCCCTTTAAGTAACTCAATACGCTTTTTTCTCAGTGTACTCATCTCTCCAGTCATCTGAAAAATACCAAATCATACGAGACCCATCAGAAGGTGAATATGATCATTTAGTTTGAAGAATGATGACATTTATTTTGGAATCATCATTAAAAGTAAGGGAACTAATGAGCTGAAGGGTAGTTCCTAAAGTACAGAGTATATATACTTCAGGATACTACAACCTACCAGATCAACAAGGAGAGCCGAGTACCGCTGTGTTTAATGTCAAAAAAAGGAGGGTGTGACAGTGACACGAGTCCCCATACATACATACAGACGTGTGTCTCTGGGAGAATCCATACCTGTTGTTTCACCACAATAAGGCGCTGCACCTCCATGTAGGCGGCCTCCAACGCAGCTCTTGCCTGGAGCAGATTGCTATCCACCGTCTGTAGAGAGCGACTCAATTCCTCCTCCCGCAGAGACACAGAAAGCAGCTCGTCAATCTGCCAACGCTCTGTGCAGAACAAAAGCATACATATATGAGAATTATTAGGAGCTAAACTACTACAATGATGGCATGGCCATCGTTGTAATCTTATAAATCCTATCTTGTAATCTTAAAAGGGTCACTGCTGCGCTCACAGTTTACTGTAATAAAGTTGACACACTGGCTAAGATTTAATTTCAGCTCATCCTATCAAAAGTGATTAATGACAACAGAAAACACAAAGACAAAAACTACACATTGAACTGAAACAAACAAACAAAAAACACCCCAGACACAATAAATGCACATAAGGGAACTCATATTTTACAATTCCATGTTTAGATTAGGGGTCTGCTGAGCTGATATTCTGCATCAGTAGTGGTCCAATATTGGCCAAAATTACTGGATCAGATATTGGAAATTAAAAAAAGAAAAACAAAACCGATCTGATCCGTGTCTTCTACTGCACATCTGAGTCACGTTGTGGGCTGCGCACGTTTTCCTTTAGGGGAGTAGAATATTTGCTTCACAGTTTGAGTTGATGTTTTGTTAGATGGCTAGGTTAGCAAAGTACATCCAGAGGAATGTATTTATTAACAGATTAGTTGTTTTAAGACAGGGAAAAAGACAGTGGATTGGTATCAGCAGACACTGAAGGTTCCACCATCTGTATCGTATCGCTTGTGCCATTCGCAGTTTAGATACAAACCTCTTCTGGATTTGATCTTCCTTCTTTTGTTATTGTGCTCCAAGCAAGGACTCTCTGTGCTCAAAACATCCTACAGATGTGAAAGAAGAAAGCGTCAACACCTTTCCTGCGCTTTGCTTGTAGGAATAAAGAAGATATAATAATGAAGCTATCACTGACAAACACAGTGCCTTTACGACTGTTTGCATTACTCACGCCAGCTGCTCTTCGTTTCTTCCCCGTTCCCTGTCCGTCGTACAGCTCCGTCCCTGAACTGCTGTCCTCGACCACAGAATCAGATCGCTGGAGGGCCCACGCCGTCCCTAAAGTTATTTTGTCTGGCTGCTTCTGTGCTTTGATCTCTTGCTGACCACATAGTTGCTCCTCATCTTGTTGGCACTGACTCTCTTCGTTCCCGTGGGCAGATATATGTTTGGAAGCAAGGCAGGATCTATTTTGCTCTGAGCTAAGTATCCCAGGTGGGCTGGGGACATCTTTGGGGTCTGTCTCCTTTGACGTGTTGGATGGAAACAGGGAGTGAGTGGATGCAGAACAGGCAGGGGCGAGGCTGCTCTCGGATAAGGAACGTTTGCGGGAGGAGCCTGGCAGGGACATGTCCAGAGACTCCCACTGGAAACCCTCGAGCAGGTGAATGTCATCCTCCTCCTGGCTCTGTCCCTCCTTGTCATATGGTACCATCTCTATACCAAACCTTAAGGGAAATGTAACATTCAAAACAAGCCAGAGGGAGGTGAAAATAAAAGTCACTTTGAAAGACAAAGCAAATATTTAACTTGTAATATAGATGGCAACTTCAATGCTCAAGATAGTAATGTTGAACATGTTCCAAACTTCAGGGATCAACACAAGTCTAGATTTCAGAGTTATCATGGGTGTCTTGGTGGCTTCCCTCACTAGTCTCCTTCTTGCATAGTCACTACAGTACCATATTGTTTGTATTTTTTAATGATTGATGTGAATGGAGTCTGTTGATGCAGTAATATTAACCACCAGCGGGAGGAAGCAGCGGTGTGTCGTGTCGCTGTGAGCGCGTCTGTTCTGCCCACAGAAGAAGACCACACAGTTCAGATGACAGCAGAATTATTTATTTATCTCCCCCTGTCCACGGCTGGTTTGTGGGATTTATTCTCGTTCTTGGACGGTGTGGACAAAAAGTACGTGTAGCTGTCAGCGGAGGACACTTGAAGGTAAGTACGTGTCCTCTGTAGTTTTTGGATGCAAAGTTAGACGTGTTCCACCATGTTCTGACTTTGCCGTTTTTTTTTAAAGGCTAAGCATACGTTT
Organism: Chatrabus melanurus; assembly: GCA_900302635.1. Lineage (NCBI taxonomy): Eukaryota > Metazoa > Chordata > Actinopteri > Batrachoidiformes > Batrachoididae > Chatrabus > Chatrabus melanurus. The sequence goes on from OMMV01162895.1 coordinate 11,136, forward strand.
CTGTTAGAGGGCTTTAATGCAGAGTGTGTTGGACATTTTTAATAACATGTTTGGTGATAAACACCGCGCTGTATAATCTGCACGTTGTATATTTGTGGACTACAGAAAGCACGGTGCTTCTGTGCAGCGGGCCCACGTCATTATGAGCCTCCTGTCACACGATGGCAAAAGGTGACACCCTTTCAGTTTGCTCTGCAGTACAGCGTGCTCCAAATGGAGACGAAGAAATGAAACCGGCTTTAATGTGGACGCAGATATTTTCAGACACGGCCACGTGCCGGATTCTTTTAGAGCCGGAGCTCCTGACGAAACCGGAGCAGTGTGGACTAGGCCTCAGTATCCATCCCCTGAAAGGTGACTGTCAAAGTGATGGCTTCTTTTAACGATAATCCTTATATTTAGTTTGTTCCATTACGTATGACGTCTGAAAATGTAGTAGCTTTGTATAAAAATGGCTGTAATTCCTAAATGGTCAATGCAAATTTTTTGTTAAACCCCTTGAATTAAAGTTAACAATCTACACTGGAAGCACATATTGTTTAATTTCAACTCCATTGTGGTGGTGTACAGAGGCAACATTACAAAAATTGTGTCACTGTCCATCTACTTATGGACCTAACTGTAAGTGTACCCTTACAAGGTTTGAAGCCACCGGAGAGCCTGAAGCTAACTGGGAATGTGGACAGCAACTGGCACGCTTTCAGCAGAAATTTAGACTATACACTGAGGCCAAGGGACTGGACTCAAAGCCAGATGCAGCATCCGTGAAAAAAAAAATAGATTTTATGTATATTTGAAGAGAAGTAAAACATAGATATACTTCTGAAACATGCTGTGATGCTGCTGGTGTGCTTGCAAGCACTGAACAGAGTTGTAGCCATCAGCTCCATCGATGTGTCGCTTATGAAACAGACCGCAGATGGATCCGGTGTGTTTAAGGTGTGAGACTCACGTTTAATAAAGCAGATGCCAATCAGTGAAAAAATGTCTTGATCGGCCCCACATACCAATCTTTGAGATCATATGGGAAATTCCAATTCAAAACTGGTTCAACGTTTCAAAACTGCTATCTTTATCTTATCAACATTTTACCTTGGCATGCCTTTTCCTTGTTCTTGCTTCTTCTTGACCTCCTGGTACACCTGATCCCAGTTAACATTGCGCCGAGATGCAGAGGAGCTGATGAGCTGCCGTACAGTTGGTTTAAGCGCAGAATCCTTCTCTGTCTCACTTCTCCGTGACTCGTCCAAATTACGGACACGCCTGGCAATGTTAAGGTTGGGCTCGTGATTCCCAGCTTTGCTCTTGGCACTGATGTGCTTGGTCAGGTCAAGTTTCAAGGCAGAAGTCAGGTGAACCTTAGGTACACTTGATGTCTTTGAGGCCGAGGTGGTATGTACTTCACCATTTCTTGAGGCATCAGTATCTGAGCCCTTCCCTGCCTCACCAGCCTGCATGGCCTCATCTGCTGCCAGTGATTCCTTCTCCACTTTCTTTTTCGCCTCAATTTTCCTGCTGGAGATTGCAGGCTCTGAACTCTCCACGTTGGGAATACTAACTTGCACTGCCTGTAGAAACTGGCTGCTGTCTATTGATGTTGATGCAAGCTTTTCTTTCTCCACTCCACACAGTGAATAGTGGACTGAGTCAGGGAAAGTTGTTTTAGATGCATACTGCCGATGGCCGTTTTCTGTATTAACTCCAATTTGACTCCCTGCTTGATCCTTATGGCTCTCCTCCTGCCATGCTTTCTTCATCTTGTTGTGACTTGAGGTATTCACAGATCCCTCCTTTTTTAACACAGTTGCTTTGGCCTTCTTCAGAGGTTCTAGAAACTGCTGATCGTGGGTAGAGGGCAGTGGCTCGGTGGGTAAAGACTTAAAACTATTCCCATTGTTTTTCAATTTTGCCTTTGACTGTTCACGTTCTTGACAGAGGGTCGCACTGACTCGCGGTCCAGCATTGACGCGAACAGCTGACGACACCTTCCAGTCATTATGCAACAATGTTTTTTTTGCCTTCCGATTGGAAGGACCAGGTGAAGAGTCGTGGCAGTCATCTCTTTGAACACTACTGCTTCTACTGCCACTACTATCTCGAGGCGTAGCTTTTGGTTTGGTTCCGTGGTTATTTAACTCTTCCCCACTTTCTTTACTATGGGTTAAATTTCTTGATTTCTTTTCAGATCCAGACGGCCTGTTGAATGAAATGGTGCCTGATGTCTTTTCTTGCATCTGAGATTTGGGACCTGCTGTAGGCTTCTCTGATGAAGTTGGGAGGAATTCCTTGTGTGTACATTCAAAGCCCTTTGTGACTGGATATGGGGACCAGCGATGCGTTTTGTCCAACTTTGGATTACTGCCGAAGGTCTTCATGTTGTTTTGGTTACCTTCTGCATTTTCTCCATCCCAATTCTGAACTCTATCACCCTGTTGACCACTCTGATTATTAAATTTATTTTGAGGATAGCTGAAGCTGCCACTGTAAAAACTTGATGGTGGTGGTTTCCTTGGAGAAATTTCCATAAGGCTTAGAGACTTGTTTCTTTGCAAGTCCTGGGAAATGTTTGCTGGACTGTAGGGCCCATTACTTCTGCCTCTGTTGCTAAGCCACGGCAGGCGGCCTTGCTGATTGCCAGAAAATGCATCCTGATCCACCCGCCTGTTGCCAAAACTTCCCTGGCTGTACATGCTTGCACCAGCCAGCTCACCAGATGCCCATCTCTGGAAGTTGGGAGACTCCTGAGCATGCCAGGTGGCGCTCTTTCCTTGTTTACCATGGTCCCAAGGTCTTCTATCTGCTTTTGCACCCCATCCTTTAGCACTGTATTGGCCACTTCCACAGAAAGCTCCCTGCTGATTGGGTCTAATAAGACTCTTTGGTGGCTGCTGCCTGACACCTTTCAGATGGAAACGTTCCTTTGCTTCCCGTATCCGCTGCTGCAACTCCTGCAGTTTTCTTTCTGCTTCTACTTTAGCTTGCTTTGCAGCAGCAGCAGCCTCATTCTCTTTCCTACAAAAAACAAAACAAAACAAAACAAAAAAACACATACACATGGGCATTTAGAAGCTTTTCATTCTCTCTCCATATTTTTTTTTAAAATCAGGCCCAAATTTTTTTTCCATAGGCCTATATAGTACAGTGGATAACCATAACAATTGTGCATGTTATGATACAAGCATGAAATTTCTACCACAGTTAGTACATACCATAAGGTTTATTTTTAGATGTGGAGGCAAGTTGGATTTGACCTGTGAGGACCATGAGAGGTCAATGGATTACACAGAGGTCAAAATTGAAAAATCCTCCAATCATATCGAAAAGTATACCATATTATTTGCCTGATCATAAAAATTCTAAAAAGATATAGTTTATATATCTATGACTGAATGTTATGAAGTTATGGGGTAGAAACAGCAAAAAATGGTGACAAAGTTTGTACAAGGGTCAAAAATTAAAGTTGCTCCAATTTTGGTAAAAAGTGATGCAAATTATTGGTTGAGCTAATAGGATTAACAAATGGAATAGTTTTGTCTGTGTTGAATGTGTGGGCTCCAAATAAATGGTCAAACAAGGTCAACGTCCATTGGATACTATGGCATATGACATATGTTACCCCGTAATGTGTTAACTAAGCATAACAGATGGTGTAAACTATTCCTTTTTAAAACCCTATTAGCTCAACCAGTAATTTGCATCACCTTTTATCAAAATTGGAGCAACTTTTGACTAATTTTTGACCCCTGTACAAACTGAAATTGACCTTTGTCACCATGTTTGATGTTGGATCTGCTGAATCTCTATGATCAGGCAAATAACATGGTATATGTTTCAATATGATTGGAGGATTTTTAAAGTTTGACCTCTGTGTAATCCATTGACCTCTCATGGTCCTCACAGATCAAATCCAACTTGCCTCCACATCTGAAAATAAACCTTATGGTATGTACTAACTGTGGTAGAAATTTCATGCTTGTATCATAAAAATGAAAGACTCCCTCAATATTTTGGACTTAGCTTCTAAACTAATATACACACATCAACCAATGATTTTCTGGACTAAATATGGCCAGTAATATGACATGCAAAAAACATTCTCCAACTGATGCCAGTGTGTTAGATTACCATACTGAACAGTAATTTTAATTAAAAAAAATATTTATAACAGCAGCTGTCATGGTAGTGCTCACAGGTAAAGAATCAGATATTAAATAGTAGAAACTCCTTAATAATTATGAAAAGCAGTGTCTGTGTAGATATTTTAGGTAGACCCAGCTTCAATAATTAGACAAAAGATGTGGGGCAAAAAAAAAGAAAGAAGTAAAATTCAAGTTAAAAATTACAGGGATGGGGTATTAAAGAAAATGTGACATCATAGAATAAATCTCTGCTGAACATGACTGAGAAAGTCACTCCAATAACCATATATTTTGCCAAACAGTTACCAGGTGTCAGTGAGTTTAGCTCTTGGTGTGACCTACAGAGCTGACCTACAGAGGGGAAAAAAAATATCTGTCATGTGACGGCTTGACAGCTGAATGCCACCAGTCTCAACACATATCAGACTTTTGCACCTACTCCACTGAGTAGTCACTAAGATCAATGTTGGTTCAGCCAAACATGCAAACAAAATGTTTATTCCAACAGCAATTATTATAGGATATTATAGGACAAACTAATTTGAGGCATGAGTTTATACGTCTGACATAAATTCAGATGAAAATCCCCATAATGTTACAGAATGCAGGCCAACTACAGGTAGATGTGAATGTTTTGATTGTATGTACATTAACAATTTTTTTTATTGACAATGTTTGAATTTTGTGGGACAGTACTTTTACTTTTTTTCTTTTTTTTTAAGCCTGCTGTCCTGACACTTGACTCCAGCCTCTGGTCAGTGTGATGCAGCAGGGTTGATCTAAAAGAGGCCTCTGAGCACCACTGAGATCAATCTGACTATACATGGTGTAAAGACATACACAAATGTCAGAGTTGTGGTCTACATTCACATTTGCACTTAAAAACACAAAACCATTTCTAAAAACTTGCAAGCAACAAAAACTAAATTTTACATGTCATTTAATTTCTTACACATTAGGCAATTAGACATTTTGCAAAAATTTGAGTAAAAACTACCTTTATAACTATCCATTTATTAAAAACACTTCAAAATGCTTCATATTTTCTGACTTTTACTGTAACCAATCAAAGTCATCCCCCAGCTCAAAAACAATTCATCCTTACCGGATCTTCTCTTTTCTCTTCTCAATCAAGTCCACCAATGACTTGTCGAAGTATTCCTTGTCGTGGTCACTGACGGCATGATTTTGTTCTGAAGCCTCCACATTCTGCTTGTGCAAGGGGCTGGAAATGTGGCTGGCATAATCCGTCAGGCTCACCACCGTTACCTTGCACACTCTGCACTCATGTCCGCAGTCCCTGGGGAGGGAAGGTGAGAGCGGGCGCTCAATATTTCCTTCAGGCATGGTTCATACGTAACTCCTTTGGTTTTCCTTGCCTGCAGATCTTCCAACAAAAGATTAATCTATGATATCTCAAACCCAAAAGAAAATCAGGAGAGGAGAATACTCAACAATCCTTAAAAGCATTCCCGAATAAATAAATAAAAAAATACTTGTCCAAATTCTCTATCCTTCACAGATCAGGAGGTTACTAACTTATAATTTACAGTTTTCTTTACAAAAATAAGACATTAAAAATCTTGATCATCCTGATCGTATGTTTCTTTTCTTCAAAAGGCCATAGGTGGCAGGGCCGAAGCAGGAGGAGCAGCCACGCTGTACCCAGGCAGCATACTAGTCTAAGCAGCCACCACAACCGGCCGCGCAGCACAGCGTGGGACGCGTGGAGGGGAGCGAGGCACGGCGCCCTCAGCCTAGCACACTTTCATGATGGTGTCTGATGTGCTCTGAGACTCTACAGCAGCCACTGTCTGTATTTGAAATAACGCTCATTCCCAAGAGCAAAACTCAGCCCTCCTCCAGGCCCACGTGTTATTAGACGTGATTAGCCTGCTGCCCAATCACGGCCAAACCCTGTGTAACCGGAGCCTTGTGCAGCTGCTCATAGCTCCCACTTCGAAACCTCTTCCAACTATGTCGTCTTGTGACTCCGATAGGGGCAGAGACTTTGTTGGCTTCTACTGCATTTCTTTTTTCAAAACTGGGTCATGGCATGCTGGTGCTTTGTGGCCGCTTGTGCAGTGCAGTTGGCAAACACTTCATCAATAAGATTTAGTTACCATTTTATTTATACCTCTGCCAAGGGCGTTATGTGAGCTCCAGGGTTTGCTTATTAGTTAGTAAGACTACCCAAATCATTTTCAGTCAATTTTTACTAAACCTGGTAGAATGTTCACTCTTATGCTCAGAAAAATAATAAATGAATCATGTTGATCATGATGTAGACATGGATTCTGGATAATGTCATTAATGTAGATAAGATAACACTTTTTTGACATTTTGATCAAATTCTCAAAAACCAATAAACCTATCTTAATGTCATTCATATCCCATGACAGACAACAAGAAAAAGAGTAAAATTTACATTTGAACAGGAGTGATCTGAATGAAGATGGGGCACAAATATCATAAAAATGTTGTTAATCGCAATGCAACATTCCAGGATTGTTCTGCTTTGGCAGGCGTACGCACTCTCCTGGTATCCTTCCAGTTTGTGCTATTTGTTTGTTATTTGTTGTGGTACACCAAATGTAACCGGATTCTTTAATCATGACTTCTTTTGGTAGAAGTACAAAATGCAAATTAAGCACAAACCTCGCCTGAATTTAGTTGTAGCTAAAGTCATGATTTTTAAAGCCACCCAGTTCCTGTTTGCGGAGTCACTCTTGATAAACCATTACAATTATTTAATAAGCCAAAAGGTTTTCTGTGGCAAAACTGTTTACTGCAAACTGCTTGTGTCACAGGTTTTACAAAATGACCTAGCCACAACTTTTCAAAAAGTTTTCTGTTGTGCAAATCAAATCTTATTTCTAGGTCCCAGTTATTTCAGCCTGAATCAGTATTAACTCTTTACTCTTTATTAACGCTTTACTAAAAGTGCTTCATGTTTTTCAAAGGCCCCTTTATAAAAGTAACAGACACAAGAGTAACAAGATAACCAGCTGCCTGCAGTCGGTCACGCCAGTTGTTCCGGAGAGAATGTGTCTAAATTTATATGGCACAGTTGGGACAGCTGCAGACATACCCCAGTACATGCCTGTGCACACACGTGTCTCAAGACCTACAAAACCTTAAATCAAAGATTCAACTTCATATCGCATGCACTCGTCCGTTAAAAAAATGAAAAAGTCGGCAGGCTTTAAAGCATTTGCCTACTGTGCTCCTACTTTGTGGAACAGTTTGCCTGTTGACATTAGAAAGTCCAATTCTGTTGAAACTTTTCAGGCAAATCTTAAAGCTGCTGTGTGTAATATTTAAGGGTATTTATTAGCAGAAATTGAATATAGCATTCATAACCGTCTGTTCATTAGTGTATAAATTACCTGCAACAACGAATCTATATGTTTTCATGAGCTTAGAATGAAAGCTTTCATATTTCATATGTACATGGAAGTGGGCCCCCTCATGGAGGCCGCCGAAGTGCACCGAAGTGTTGATACAGTAGCCCAAATGGAACAAACTTATTCCACCTTTTGCATTTTGCAGCAGAGCTGGAAGACTGAAGAAAAAATACACTGTCTACTGGTCAGACTTGTGCAAAATTCAGAATTTTAGAATTGGCCTCAATTCAATTCATGAATTGGAATTTGAAATTGAATTGGCTCCGCCCCCACAGGAAGTTGAATTTGAATTACAGGAAGTGGAATTAACCCTCCTGTGGTGTTTGGGTCAAATCTGACCGATTTACAACTTCATAAAATCCTAAACATTTTATTTTTCCTCTGATTGCCTCAAGGCCTTATGATATCCTCCACACTAGGCATTTGAACATATAAAATTGCTGATCACCACTTTCATTGAATTTTGAATGGTCTAATCAACTTTGTAACACCCGTGGTGTTCCCGGTCAAAATTGACCGGCATAGGAAATTAATGGGTAACACTAGATTATACTAGATTATGTTCATCCAATAGATGGAAAACATCCCCAT
>OMMV01162987.1:0-12837 GCA_900302635.1 Chatrabus melanurus
CGGGGGGATCCACGGGTTCTAGAATCGGTAGTGTTTATAAAATGGGGAGCTGACTTTTTTTCAAAAGTTGGTCATAAATTATTAAAAGTTTCGATAATGGTTTATAACTGAAATTAAAGAGAGAAAGTTTTGTGAATAATCATATTTATTATTTGTCATATTTAGATCAGTTGTGAACTTTTCAGCAGTGTTTGTTGAACTTTACAGTTAGGTTTGTGGATTATGATGACTTCTGTGATTGACTTGGCTAACTGTTGTTGTGAGGTTGTTTGGCTACCATGGCAACCTCACAACAACAGTTAGCAACAGTTAGCCAAGTCAATAGTTTTTACTAAAATAACTAATTTCTCAAAAAATAATGGTCCTATCAACTTCTGGTTTTCGCGACGTTCTTCCTTGATCCAAAATACATAAATATGGGAAACACCAAGGGTAAGCTCTCTCCAGTTTTTGCGTGATCGATGAGACAGACAGACATACATCATACATACAGACAGAGGTCACTTCGGTTTTATAATATAGATTGCTCTCCATACAGTCCTAGTCAGTATTATTGACACCCCTGATTTTTAAAGACAGATTTTAAAACATATTCAGAAATAAATGCAAATGAACTAATTATGCAGAATTAGAATGTCAAAACTTAGTGAAAAAAATTGTATTGTGAAACAAAAAAATAAAAAATAGTAGACAACAGTTATTGGCCCCAAATGTACAGTAAATCATCATATTTACAGTCAGTTTTCTTTTGACAACTCAGGGGATGATACATCAATATTTCCAAGTCATTGAATATGTCTTGGAATTTATTAAAATTAATTAAGGAATAGAAAACCCAATATGGTCAACAACCAAGTGACTGTGCAAGAAGGGATCTAGTGAGGGAAGCCACCAAGACACACCTGACAGCTCTGAAGGAGGTATAGGCTCCTGTGGCTGTGATTGAAGAAACTGGGCATTGTGTATCAGTCACAGCTTCATGGTAGAGTGCAGCACAGCAGGAATTTTTTTTAAACAAAAAGCCAGACCAAATCTAGGCTCAAGTCACCCATGTGCTGAAACTGTAGCTGAAATTTCATATCTTCTTTTCAAAAAAAACAACTTCTCTTTCCCCTCCACCGTGAAGCTATGTAACTGATAATGTGCAACATACAAAAGTTGCACTGTGCAACTGTAAGTGTCGCAGAAACCCATAACTCCGGAGATGTTGTGGGTATGTTGGTGGCTTCCCTCACGATTCTCCTTTTGCAGGAGCACTCAGTTTTGGAGAACTGCCTACTCCAGACAGATTTACCACAGAGCACCATACTGTTTGTGTTTCTTAACGATTACCGAATTAATTAATGAACTCCAAGACATATTTACTGATTTGAAAATGTTCATGTATCATCCCGTAACTGGCTTTAAAAGTGATGATTTACTGGAAAGTCAGTAAAGTCTGCCAATAACTGTTACATGTAGATTTCATTTACATATTTTTCATTTAATTTGTTGTTCTGTAACTTTGGACTTTTTATTTAATATTCTACTTATAGAAAATGGGTTTATTTGCATGTATTTCTGGACATATCTGTCTTTAAAAATCAGGAGTGCCAATAATGCAGATCAGGACTGTGCATGTGTTATTTCATTTAACAGATCTTATATGTTTTTTGAAAATATTTGGTTTCCTTTTTAATATTTTTTTATTGATTACCCAGCTGAGGACACATGGCACTAACTTTTCCTAGCATCAATTTAACAAGAAACAAGACAAAATTGATTCTCCTTCTCGCTATTCGACTGTATCTTTCAGCTGACTGTGATATATCCGGGTTGTTTCCTGTAGGGTTTAGCAGGAGTCCCAGGGGATCCAGGCAAAGAGGGCAAAAGGGTGAGTAAACACAAACAGACCACCAGTTGTGTGACAGAACCTGTCCTGGGGAAAAGCCAAACAGCAGCTGAGCATCTCGTGTTGCTTTGGGAGAAACAATGTGTGGTGAGCCTGAAAAGACAGAAGAGGCGGCGGGGTACGGTTAGTTATTATTACAGTATGACAATTAATGAATGGCTGCTGAGGTCAAAGTGTCACACAGTGTGACTGGCAGCACATTTGGGACGTCACACTGGGTGCCTGCGATGGACAGTATTGAGATTCCTAAAAGGCCAGTGTCAGGCAATGTCGTTGGCTCAGTCATCCAAATATTATGCCAAACTTAGGAGGGTTTTTTTAACTCACATTTCTTGTAATAACCTAGGTTGTAAACAAACCTGGGAACATAAATTGGAAATATTTGCTTTCTGCTTGTATATTCTTCACACTGGGCAGATTCTCTTCAAATCTTTATAACCACAAAACCGCATTCTTTGTGGGCAGTTGTGAGAAAATGCAGATGACTACTTTTATTATATTTAATTTTGTCATAAAACATCTAAAAAAATTATAGGCATATAAGCAAAATCAATGAACACCTTAAACACAAACATCAGCAACAACAAAAAAATTCAAAGTGTAATAACATCAAATAAACAAATGAATTAAGTAGAATTCTGTTAGTATTCTGCTAAGCACAAAAACGACCGTGCGCCGTACATCAAAGGGATGCCGACACTTACGCTGCGCGTAACGTTAAATGTTGTTCACCGCAGATAATGTGCAACATAAAATACTTAAATGATGTCAATTCTACTAACATTCATGCATTTACACAAATACTGTGAGAGCTAGAGACGTACTTCAAACATGATGTTATGTTAAGCCTGAAATCTTACAGTTTCATATTGGTACAGTGCTGTTGCTGCTTTTTAAAACAAGTGTTAGTATTAGCATGAGTCACATCTGTAAAGCCTGTTAAAATCTGAAAAATCATGGTTTTTCTATACATTTTTAGAAGAAAATTTTTTATTTACGTTATATTTATAACAAAAAAAGTCAACACCAAAAAAAGAATCAAGTAGAGTCAACAAATCTTTTTTTTACAGCATTGCTGTTTTTCCACTGTCCCTCTTCTAATTTTGCAGAATATGTATATATATACATATATATACATACACATTCTGCAACAGAATACTACTGTTGTTGTTGTTTTATGTATGGCATAAAACATTGGTTCATTCATTTAACACATACAACACATAACATTTTTATCACAAAGATTGTTGCATTGAAGCATTTTATCACGTAAATGACTTGCACCTTTTTATGATCTATCTAATGAATGATTTACACAATTCAAAGCAGAAAAACAGTCACCAAAGAAAATCCACAAAATATGTCATAAAAATATATATCTCCATTATAGCCCAAAGAATCGTCTTTGCTAGCCGGGTACCGACTAGTTTGCATTATTTTTGTATCATTTGATGAAAAACTATTGTTATAATCAGCAAGTAAATAAAGACAAATGTATTTTAAATTCACCAGTGTGGTTTCACGGTTAAATATATATATATATGATAACATTATGATGGTGCGCTGAAATGTAACACCCACTCAGCATGAGTTATCTTTTTTATACATGCATATTTTTTTGTTAGTTAAAACATTTCAGAGAATGCCCAGTTTTATTTACCAACGCTTCTGTCACACTAATTGAAAAACATCTTCCAGAGACCACTCAATCTTCCTGTATGTCTTGTTAAAAAAGATCCCAAAAAAAATGTCAAGCAAACATTTGGCTTGTCTGCAGCAAAATATAAAATATATAGCAGGTTGAGCTGTGCAGCACCCATAAGTAGGTCAGGCAAATGTTCTTTTCAGTTTAACCAAGAGCTGAGATGATGCACAATACTCCAGACATCTGGACACAAGTCTCTCAAATATTCCACCCTTCTGCGTATGAATTCATTCAAACTCGCAACTTGATCCAATAACATTAACAATTTATCACCTATCATCATTGGTTGTGTTGTTTCTCGATGGATCATTTCCCACGCTGCATGAAGCAATAGAATGTATTTTCAGGAAAAGTGTTCCCAGTCAACAAAAGTTAGCTGAAAAGTTGGTGCAGATGTTGATTTATTGCAGTTGTTGCTCCGTCTCATTAGACGAGATCTGACTTTCAATACACAGACGGACAACATGTTTTCTTGTGGGAACACTGAGTACTTTTGAATCCCTCAATCTACTCTCATAATTGGTGTGAAGACAACAGTCTACCTTATCCATTGCCTGCCCTGGTACGGTGGCCGTGAGAGGCCACAACACTTCCAAATTAAGACAACACTGTCACATGAAGAAAACACTAACAAATACAGAAAAAGACCTGCATCAATTCAAGAACAGGTAACAAGGCCGTGGGAAATAAGGGTACGGAGGGTGCTGCCTGCATGAGAAGTGTTCAGACCACCTGCTCTGCTATGGGCACAAGAAGTGCGCGCCAGTACGCAGAGCGCATACAACCAAATTTAAAAAAAAAAATCAACTAAAACCAACAAAAAAACTTGAAGCTACATGTGACAAAATGACTGTAGAGTCGGTGAGGTAAACGTGCAATGTAATTAAACATTTGAAAGCTGCACATTAATTATGACACAAACACCACGTTAGCAATCAGAAGCTAACTAGCTAAATAATGTTATTGCAGAAGGCACAAAACACAAGTAAACTGCTTCTTTTGGCCACTGAACAGACAATCATAGGTGAAGTAAATGTGCAATGTAATTAAACGGTTGAAAAGTCAATGCATTATTTATTTATAGCGCAAACACCACATTAGCAAACAGAAGCTAACGAGCTAATTAATGTTATTGTACGAGGCACAAAACCTGAGTAAACTGCTTCTTTTGGCCACTGAACAGACAATCATAGGTGAGGTAAACGTACAATATAGTTAAATGTTTGAAACCGTTTGTATTATTTATTTATAACACAAATGATTACCTTAGATTTGGCTTGTTGAACTGCCGTTGCTGTTCTTGTTGTCTCACACAGTCCAAACAAGTGGAGTGCCAAGTTGTATGAAATTTATATTCCCTTTTTTTTTTATTCCAGAGTGTGGTCTTTCAGTATGAGAGCATGATTTCTTAAGTTTTCTCATTCTCTAAGACACAGAACGTCTCTTTCATTCAGATCTTCTTCTTCTTGTTTTACGGCAGTTGGCATCCAGCTTAATGGTACGTTACCACTACCTTCTGCTCCAGAGTGTGAATCACAGTATCTCATTCAGTATACAGGAGCAGCTTATCACATATGTAGATGATGCCATCTTGTGACCATAGATGACAATGCAGTATTTCATATTTAAGATGCTTCAGAATATAAGTCACAGAACCTCCCAAACTAGAAAAAAAATACTCTAATATAGCTATCTTAAGATCACCCAAGCATAGGAGACTGTCAGCAAGACAAATTGCAGCTGTAAATACCTTTTGTTCAGTGCATTTTTGCTTGAATAATCAAGGAAAGAACACAAACAACTCGGAGTGCCAAACTCTTCCAATGATTTTGTGTGCTTGCACCATTGCATAGCAATATGTTGGATTATTGATAATGACAAAGGAAATAATAAAGTATATAAATCAAATAAATAAATTAACTTACTCAGCTCTGGCAACCGGGTACATATATAGGGTGGTGCGCCACGATGCACTGAACGGTCCGTTAGTGCAGAAACCTCTTTTTGTGTTGCGAGTACTTCTGCTGTTTTATGGAGCTTTCCAGTGCATCTGGGTTTTGGGTGTGTGTTGTGTGAATTTGCAGCTGACACGCTATAAAATGAAATTGTTTCATGTGCTGTAGGTTATATTTGTTTGTGTTCTCCATGTTTGCAAACATTTTCTCAATTTGCAAAACATTTTTTGAGGCAACTACCTGTTGTTGAATTGATGCAGGTGTTTTTGTTTGTTTGTTTTTATTTATTTATTTGGTTGTTGTTGTTTTTTTTTGTATTTGTAAGTGTTTTCTGTATTTGGAAGTGTTATGTCCTCTATTGGCCACCATACCCTGTCCAATAGTGTTTTTTCCACTTAGTTCCTTGAATGTTTGAGAAATAAATCACACATATTAGTGATGTTGAAGTGGCTTGTTGTTTTGTTCTGAAGACACCATCCGATCTATTAATACTGCATCTTTGACGGCTGGCTGACTTCACGTTGACTGTAAGTGTTCTCAGGTTTCTGCTTATTCTTAGCTCCAGGAGTCACGCGCAGTCTGGCCGACCGGTGTTTCTGCAGTTTCACGGCCTATTTTAGGAAGGGCAACACGTATCAGTGGCTGATACTGAGAGAGAGACTCTCACCCAATTAGCAGCTCTTGTCTATCCTCGCAAATTACTGGTCACACTAAAAGGCGCAGATGCCGCACAAATGATGCCGAATGCCTTGGCACAGATTGACCACTCCGCAACCTTCATGGAATAACCGCGAGTGGAAAGCTTTCACAAGGCCTTAGATTCAAGCTGGGCCGTGTCTCACAGTGTCGGCTTCAATTTATTGTTGAGGAAATACGACCACTCTAAGCCATTTAGATTCACTTCAAGGAGATGTGGAGGGCGCTGTGGGGAGACGAGAAGTGATGCCATTTGCACCGATCCCTCGCTGAAGCTTAAAGCAACATATGCAAGAGAGGATATCAAGGGCAGTCACCCAGCCTCTTCAGTGACCCCATGTCTAACATTCACAGAATCTTGATTTTATCTTATTACCTTGATGGATGACTAGTTCACTTTGTCAGGCTGGAGGTAAGCCCGAGTCCAACCATGTCTGGGAATTTATGGGAATGTATTGCCCCCCACATTACACATTGCCATTAATAGTAATGTGACGCGCTCGTTTTTATCTATTATGGATGGCATTGACACAGATTGGCAGGCAGCGAATGAGACTTTGCGAGTCAGTGGCACATTCCAGTGGATCAAAAAAACAAGATAGGGGAGCCACAGTAAAAAAGATATGTCCCCCTTGCTGACTGTGGCGCGTTAAAATATTCATCAGGTGCTGTAATGATGTGCTAAGCTGCGTGTTGTCATTGTCGGCTGACCCTGTCCAACATGCACACTGAAGGGAACAACCCAGAAGTTTTAGCTTTTAAATATAGGAAAGTATTACGTGTGCATTGATTCTCCAACATGTGCTGCAATCTAGTGCCTGAAAGCATTGCAAAAGTTCCAAATGACGTAATTTTGCATGATCAAAATAGAGCGGAAAACCTACGCACGGTCAACGTGTGCTGCTTTCTTAACGCCAAAATAAGAACAAGCTTGGTTTATTCATGTGTTGCCAAGTAGTTGGCACGAGGTGGTGAGTGGGTGTAGTTCAGACATGGGTTCATCCCTGGGCATGGCACTGAGCTGCGGTAGGATTAATAAATCACCTTCAGAAATCCCCCTTTGCAATGTGGGTCTTGAAGTTTTGATCCACGCTGAACACCACATTAAGCCTTATTAGCCATATAAATATACCTGTCTAGGAAAATAAGCCTTTCCTAAATTTAATTCTCTGACAAAGGCCGTGTTGATTCTCTCGGTTTGGGACGGAAGCTATTTGGAGTTGTCACACTGAACGGGCAGGATTTGTTCTAATGAAATATTTGGGCTGATTACATAAACGTTATGAATAGATTATCTCTGTGCATCATTGACTTTTGTGTGTCTTTGATGCAGTGTTGCAGAATGCAAATAATGTTAATGCAACATTGCAAATCTGCATTAACCAGATGAGGCGTTCGTTTGTGTCGAGGATTCCTTGTTGGCTGCTTGGGCAAGTGCAAATTGACAGAGGCAGTGCTGCACTGTGTTTATTCATATTAGTGATAGGTGTGCTGCTGCAGAGATGTAGAACAGTAGAAGTGTTTATTTTTGTTGTTGCTACAGCTTATTCATGCTGATTTATGAATTTATTGTTGATTAATTGCTTATTTATTGTCAAGGTTGGCCAATAATTAGGAACTAGCAAATGCATGGCCAGTTGGAGCTGGTAAAAGATGGCTATCATGTTGGACGTTTGTCATGGTTCACACTCTGGTGCTAGTTTTCTGGTCTCTGGGTTTCTATCCTTTCTAGTATTATCTCCTACGTGTTATATTTTTAGTGGTTATCGTATGGTTTGTACTCCAAGTGTAATCTCCTCTGCGTTGTTAGTGTCCTAGTGATATCTCCTCCGTGTTACATGCTATTTTGACAGTCCTGCGTGGCTGTTAGCTTTACTTCCTGAGTACGCGGTTTCCAAGTTCACGTGCACGTTTATTTCCTGAATTAATCGAATTAAACACTATTTGACGTCTCACTTCCGTCACTCCAGTGCCAGATTGTCTCATCCGTGTACCAACTTTGTCGCACTATGTTTTCCAGTGTTCTAATCTCTAGTTATTGATCCTGTGCTTGCCTGTGTCTTTCGAGTTTAGCCTGCAGTCTATTGGACTTCCTACGTGGTTTGTTTGATAAATATTTATTGACTTTTTGCGTATGTCACTGGATTCTGTCTTTGTCGCTGCCCTCATGGACACTATTTGCTGATTGAACCGACTAACTGTGCACCGAACCCACACCTGTGTTATCAACCACGTCATCTGTTGTTTCCACCCGGACACTGTTAACAACAGACTGCTAACAGCGAACTGTAGTATCTGTATAGATTGTCTGGACAAACCCTCCGTAAAATAGTGCGGCTCTGGGTGTCGATATCTTGGCAGTGCTTATTCTGCCTAAGGCCAACCCATAAATGGGTAAAGAGGTGGATTGTGGCCAAGACCCTGCGTGACCTGGGCATGGCAAATGAAGCCCGAACACGCCCCCCATATAAGCATATTTTTGCGGACTGGGTGCTGGTTTTCATGATTGGTGGCTTGGGTGCAGGTATTTAAAATGATGACCCGCTTAATGCTCAGTAATAGTGGAGTAACACTGGAGCTAATGTCCTCAAGCTACAGATACCCGCTAACAGTGCTAACAGTGCTAACATACAAATTAAATAATACACAAATTTCACTCGACGGAAATACTGGAGCACAGACTTATTAGATGGGCCATTAGGACAATTAACCACACAACAAGCTAAATTATTACAGATATTTGTCATAAAATGCTCAGAAAGCACAGACATGGTCAGTCCATGACAGCTAGCAGGCACTGGTAGTGGTCTATGCTAGCGGGGCTATGTACTCAGTTCACGGCACACACTTCTATTCATAAATTTGTGACTTAAAATGTTAAAGTGATAAGTTATAAAGTTTTTAGTTATAAAAAATTCCCCCCCCCATACAGCTGTCATTAAGGGGGAAACTAGCTATGGTGACGAAAACCGTTTTTTTGTACCAGGCTATAAACATTTTTCTGCTGTAAAGTTGGATGGGCTTCTATGGGAAGTAACTCCCTTTTGGAGCCAACCTCAAGCGGCCATTCAAGGAACTGCAAGATTTTCCACTTCCGGGTTTGCTTCATTTCAGACAGTCAGAGGTTGGGGCTTGATGTTTTGGCCATCAGCCCTGCTAGCAGCAAATAAAGACTGTTTGAGCTGTTCATCGGTGTGGTTTTCTGATGAGGGGTCTCCAGTTCTGCTTCAATCATTACACCTTTGGCAGTTGTTGTAGTTCAAATTCCTTAAGGCGCAGTCACACCAAGGTGTTTGGGCCAACGTAGACTAACTTACTTGCACACGTCGGTGTCCGCTAGCCTCTGTTAGCATTCCCGCCGCGATGAACGCCGACCGCGTCCAAATATTTTCAACATATTTAAAATTCCTCAGCGTTTGCCGACGTACCTCTGGCTACGTTGGAGACCGGTAGAGAAAGCTAAGCTCCGCTACGACAGAGTTCCCTCCGCTAGCCGTCGTTAGCATCCGCTAGCTGAGGTTATCGTCTGTGCTGGCTAACGTTTGGGTGCTGTGTCGCCCTGCCTGCTCAGAATCACTGGACGTCGTGCGTCGAACCCCTCTCCCGCACGGTGCCACATTGGCAAAGGTCTCGCTTGTTCTGATGGAGCGCTGGCTAACGCCCGCCTCTGCTGGCCTCCACTAGCATCACGTTGTGCAATGTCGTGCTGCGTTTGAGGCTCGCTACCAAACTCCGGGAACGTGATTTTGCTGACGTTTGGCCACTTTTCTCTATCTTTCCCTGCGTTCACCAGCCGCTGGGGTAAACATCATTGTGTGACTGCAGCTTTTGGAAAATTGTAGACGTTATTTGGTGTATTATACATTAAAATTGGTCAAATATTCATGGATTAACTTTTTCCCATGGGTCCAGATTTTTTACAGTGAGTATTTTTTAAATAAACAAAACATACGGCAATTATGGTTCGTTGCACTTTTCTTGTGATCCTTAGAGTGGTACTTTATTGTGGAAGTACTTTATTATACACTGTGCCTGGTGGCCCTTTAACTGACCACATGGAGAGCTTTGGGGCCACTTCTATAAACTTTTCAAAATGGCACGTGTTACTGTACAGGGTTATGCTCGTGGAATTTCTTTTGAAACATTTATAAAATTGTTTTACATTTCATTGCATGTTTCCTGTGGTTGTCACTATTAACTCAAACCGTGTCACTATACTCAGTCACATTGTTGCTATGCTGTGTCACATGACTTTAACCCAGATAAATAATATAATTATATTGGCATAGCAGGCTATTAACATATGTTATGGTTTATTTGACAACACTGTCATTTTGCAGAATTATGCTAAATGTGTATAATGATTGAGTTGGAAAATATACAGACTTGCCAGTAATTATTCATAATGATACCTCCAAATCTGTATATAATAAAAATACCAAGGAAAATAAGAAAATAGTCTGAATAGTTTTTAAGGTTTATGTGGAATGAGCATATCATTTTGTTATACTTTGCCGCTGACCTAAATGTATAATAAAAGGCAAAATTCATGCTTCTCTCTAAAACAGCTGCTGTTTCTCATCGAAATGTGTCTCCTTGCACCTCGGGAGGAGCTGTGGGTGGATGACACTACACCACATAAGGTGCCTCCCTCATATGTCAAGGAGATAACAGACGAGAAAAGTCACAGTAAAGATGAAAACACCTGGAGACTTTTATACAGTAGCTCATAAAAACTAAGAGCCTCGTGGAAATAAAAGCCACTTAAAATATTTTTTTAACCTAAATAACATGATGTTCCATATTAAGATCATTAATTAATAGAACAAGTCTTCGAACGGTTGAAAATGCAGCTGTCAGGTTCTGACTAATACTCTGAAAGTTGCTCAAGTCGCCCTGCTATTAGCCTCACTTCACTGGCTTCCTCGATATTTGAGATCAGCTTTCAGCGTTTTGTTAGTAACATATAAAATATTGAACAGGAGTGCACTCCAGGATCTTACAGGTCTTGTGGAGCCTTACGTACCGCCCCGTGCATTGTGGTCATACTTTGCACGATTGCTCTGTGTTCCGAAGATGAAAAATAATAAAATAAAGTAAATAAAAAGAAACATCATCAGGCCACACAGCATTTTCTTATCATGCTCACATTTTGTGGATTTTTTATTTTTATTTTAGAATGCTATATAAATCGATTACAGGCCTCTTATGCTGTTGTGACCTCATGGGTTTTTGAAGCAATTCTTGAGTCTTTGTGTTGAGCATTGAATTGAACTGTGCGAACCGGGATGATCATAAGTGCATTTTTATGTTGCTGGGCCTGTATGTACATATTCATAATTGTCAGTGCAGGTAGCTCAGTGGATAAGGAGCTGGCCTGCCAATCTATAGAAGTGAGTTCAAATCCCCTCATGCTACCTGTCTGTGTCCTTAGACAAGCCACTTAATTTGCGTCGACTCAGCTGTAAAAATGGGTCCCGGCCTTGGCTGAGAAAGTAAATGTGAGGTATTGTTGTAAAGCACTTTGAGCATCTGCTAGATGGAAAAGCACTGTAGAAATGCAGTCCTGATCATTATGAATGATAATTGTTTCTCTTGCCTGCATGTTATTTTTAAGACCTGAATCAATGTTTTAACAATTTTCGTGTTGAAGTTGTAAAGCACTTTGTAATAAAATTACAATCAATAATAATAATAAGTAGCGCATTGACTACCCTTCACTGCATGATGCTAAATGCCCTAAAATACCAACAGAAAATTAAAGAGGGAAAATACTGTGTAATTTTAAATTGGTCAAAAACTGAGCAAGTAGTTTATTAGCAGTGAAAGTACCACCATGCCATCGGCCTATGTTTTCAGTGAAAACTTTTTTTAATTTTTTTTATTTTAGCACTGAAAGTACCATGCCATCAGTCTATTTTTTCAGAAAAGTAAAAAATAGCCAAAGCAAAGCACTCTGCAATAGGAAATTTCTTTTCAGGACAGAGAAATCAAAAAAAAAAAAAAATCTTACCTTGGATCATCAAGGGCTCAAGGCTGTGACTGTCCTGTCTCAATACACAATGATCCTTGACTCCTTCCCTCCCCCTAATGATTTCCTGTTATTTCTCCCTATTCTTCTTCTTTTGAGGCCCAACAGTGAAAATAGTATCTGTTGTGTTGTCCTCTGTCCACGTGGTTTCAGGGGAATTCCCTTTGACAACCAAATGTTAACAAAACCACGTGACCTCAGAGTCTTCCTTTCATGTCACTATAAAAACAGGGAAAATGGATGCCATACATTCTCCACAATTTGGGTTCAAACCTGCCAGAAAAAGGCTGATTGTGAGAAATGTACAGGGAATTAAGTGCTAAAACTTTGGTGAATGGTCAAGTAGGTATTTGTTCTGGCCGTCAACAATTATGAGGGAGCTGTAGCTAAAAGAGGGTCAAAATGGCAAAATTCTGTGGGGCTTGATGCGTGTGACCTTTTGCAATCTGGGTATATGCACTTTGAGTGGGGTCGTGTAAGCAGCATTTATGCAAATTTTGAGTTGCCTGGAGTGTGTAATTGCTGAGAACACTGTGGCTGCAGGAACCTTGAAAAGTGT